>BGPT01000362.1:271816-307153 GCA_003297045.1 Symbiodinium sp. clade C Y103 | reverse complement strand
ACCATTGCAAACACAAGGCAAATGGTACCAGCCAAGAGATCCAAAAAAAAATCCTAAACTTGTTGCAAAAAAAAATCCCAAAACTATTCCACACCCATTATATAATTTAATGACTATCATAGATCTGCAGATAGATGGGTAGGGAAATGGATACATAGAGCTTGGTGGGGGGCTCAGTGTCGCATGGCTCGACTAAGGAATGCCCTTTTCGGTGACAGCGATGCTTTGCCGGTGAACGCGGCATCACGCAAACTATCGGAGTTGGTGGTTCCGCGCTGTACCTACACTGAGCCCGAAGTTGCTTCATGTGGTGTGTCCAATGCCGCTTGAGCACAACGTGGCTGGCATGGCTGACATGGCAGTGATCATGGGTTTTATGAGATATATGGAATTATGGATGTATATGCCTTTTTGATCACATGTTGGATATGTTGGATTATTTGGGTGGTTTCTGTCCGTCCTGGATGGACATCTACAATGTCCCAATCACCAGGCGGACCATTCAGGGCCGATGTTCGACAATGTTTCGGGGTCAACCAGAGGATATCGCTCCAGTGGCTTCACAGGTGAACATCTGGGTTCCTCTCTCCCTACACAGAGGCTAGATGCAAAGATGTAGGATATGCATGGATATGTAAGATGGTATAGGAACACACTAGCATGTTCAATTTCAGGTAATTTCAATATGGCCAGTACATGTATGTATGGGACATTTGAATGCATTTGACATTTCCCGCACATGCACATGGTATATCGGACTGCATGGAACCAGGAGAAGCTGGCGAGCCGGGCCAATTTGGAGGTGGATGTGTTCAAGGTGAGCACCGAACACAATGACCGGGCCATCTTAGAAGGAACGACACGAGGAGACTTGACAGCACAGCAGCGCCAAAAAAAAGACACCCCTACCTTGGATGATGATCCCATTTGACTATGTGTATCTATGTGTTATTTTTGTATTGGTGTGTTTTTTATGAAGAAATTTGATGATGGAAACTGACAAGAAGGGAAGGATCTTCCAGCTGCAGTTTTGCGTGGATCCCATGCGTAATTTCAATAGACCTGTGATACCTGTGAACAGGGGTCGTGAGCAAAGAGAGGCGGATGGACAATGGTTTGTTGATATCACCAGAGTGGAACTAGTGTAGCGACTGACGCCCCGCATGTTTTGACAAAAACTGTGGTGCAAGACCAAAAAAATTGCACAGCTTGATTTGAACTGTGCAGTACATTTATGGCAAATTTGGTACCAGGATGCATTATATTAGATATTACTATACTTAGGTAAAGTTGCTAGACGTCAGATTGTTCTCAACCAACCCTGAACTCGAACCGTTTTTTTTGGGTGAGTTGGAGGACAAGAGGAGGGAAGGCAACATATTTTCAGGTTACATAGCAAAGGGACCGCTTTCATTTTGTACATGATCACCATACCGTAAACCCTAAGCCCGCAAACCCCAAAACCTCAAAACCTAACCCTTTGTATCATATATCTATAATATATGATATTATCAGTCCTTAATGGGGTGGTGGTTCTGAAACCACCGCAGGAGGTCCAAAAGCTGCATTTTTCCATATCCTGCATTTGTCAGCATTCGAGAATCATCATTTTTTGATGTCTAGCTTCTGGGAGCTCCATTAGAACACCAACACCTTGACGCTCAAACCCCAAAACAAACCCTAACCGCAATGGGCCTTCACTTACGTCGTCTTGGCAAAACAGGATGTCTGTGAGTAGCTTTACCAGTTGCAATGCTTTCCAAGATCCCAAGATAAGTTGACACTCTTTGTCAGCGAATTTTGTTGGGGACTCACCAGTGGCCTCCACGCTTCAGGCTATGTGAAGATCCTGTGCCGCAAAGGCACCGAAGAGATAGTGGGCGCCACCATCGTTGCAGAACATGCTGGTGAAATGCGCCTTGGAAGTCTGGTTGGTGAATGGAGGGAGTGGTGAAGGGTGGCTATGGGCATCCAGATTCCCACCAAAATTGGGAGTTCAGGAGCTGCGAGTCGTGTTTCCCAATCACAGAATAGTTCCACAGTTTGCTGGTGCTGAATCCCGATTGGTTGGCTTGGGACGCCTTTCATTGCTTCAAATTCGCGCTGATTCTATGACCAACTTCCAATCTGGGCACCAGATATGTTGTCATCCTGAATCATGGGGAGTCCTGACCATAGATGCCAATGAAATCATCATATGTGCCCAAGTTCCCATTTTATGTTGGTGGTCAACTGGTCAACGTCCAACTTCAAACCGCAGAGGAACGACCGCTATCCGAACCCACCTGGCAGAACTATACCAATTCAAGACCTTTTTAACTTCAGTTCATACCAACGAAATGCATGAAATGACACCATGCGAAGGAGGATGCAAATTGATCCGTCTCTCCGATCAAGGAATTTAGTCAACATCATTAGTAGCAACTTAACGACGATCTGGACAGGGGGACAACCAGATCGTCCTCAGATCGTCCAGATCGTCTTAGATACAATGAGCCACCAACTGACATCCATGTTTGCTTCAATCACTTAGTATGGGTATGGGCATGCCATGGCATGCCCGTAAGCCGAAAACACAGCTGCCAACTGCAAATCTATGCAAATCCAATTCTTGAACGAGACAAACATCTTCAAACGAGTTTGCAAGATTTTACAGGTCTGGAGGGCCTTTCTAGAATTCTCTAGGTATCATGACTTTTATGGGCTGAACCCCACCCGCTTTCACAGGTTGGCAGAGATAACTCTGGCCATCCAGCATGGCATTGGACTTTCTCAGATTGCGCCTTGGTGGCTGTTACTAGCCCTCGGGGATCCTGAGGGATCCTGGGGGCCTCAAACTCCAAATTTTGCTGCAAGGGTTGGAGTGCAACCAATACAGGTATATATAGGTTACATCATGTATCATAATGTTATATCGATACATGAAGGATAAGCATTTTTTGTAGAATATAGCATAGATCTATACAATAGGTCTATGAATCTATGTGGGATGTTTTCTCCCTTCTGCACAATCATGCGACCTTCCGGCATTTCTTGGCATTTCTAAAGCCAGGTGCTAGATGCTGAACGGCATAGAACGAAGGGGTACAACACGGGCTTTCCAACATTGAGACCCATGACATCCCATGACCGACCTAAACCTCCAAACCGCAGGCCCGCACGGTGCACCCGTATCCCACCCTGGGCGAAGCGGTGCAGCAATGTGCCTTGAACTACAACCGCGCCCGCTGGGCCAAACTGGGCGTTGCTGAGGCGCCGCTGTGATGGTTCCATGCGAAATCCCGGAAATATGGATGGGTTATGATGGGTTGAATAAATATTGTGAGACGGCTTTTTTCACGGGAAGATCGAGAAAATCGACAAATACTATGAATGTCTATGAATGGTGATTTTCCCGCAGGCCATGTTTGATTACCGGAGAATGTGGCATCGGCATCAAATGAGACGTTTTGGTGGCAATCATTCAACATCAGATGCGAAAATTGTACTTCAACTCGGACTGCAAGTGTTGCATAATGTTACCCCTTGAACAGGAAGGAATCCTCTCGAGGAAAGGCTGTCCCACTCAACCAGTAGACTTGTGTGGGGCACATTTGAACATCTTGGATGCGGCAGGCAGGCTACAAGAGTTAGCTACAGCGTGCCACTTTAGTGCCCCTGGCTTTGATGAGACTTCGGAGAGAGGAGACATAGGGGGAAGGCGTGAGTGTGCCCAGCTTGGGTCCAGTTTGATTGTGTGACTGCATTGTCTCAATATATCTCTAGATTTTCTCTGACTGATACGAAGTTCTTACTTCGGGCCCTTACGGTTTGCAAAGTGGTGGTCAGGCAACATCTCATGGTTTAGCCAGAAATATACAGGTGTTGCTTTGTTGCGTCAGTGTTCTTGGCGTGTGTACAAGAATATAGGCGTCTGTCACATCAGTGACTCCAGCTTCCAATGGAAGCGAGAGACACGCTGAGGTTATTCGATGCTTTGGTCTTGGAGATGCGAAGCTGGCATAATACATGACCAACTTTTGCGACTATGCATCTTTCTTTGCAGCCTGCAGTACGGAACCTGGCCGCGGGAAAATCCCAGAAATGTGTAGGTTAGATAATTATAGTAGTAATTATTTTCCTCATGAAAATTATGGTTTGTCCTTTGCAATGGTTGTTTACTGCAGGATAAGTGCTTTTGATGGACCATGAAAAAACACAGGATGACAAAGCAGTATATGCCATTGTTATCCACTGTTTAAAGCACGGGAATTCCTCGTAATCCCTGTTCTTCATCAATGGCACTTGGCGCTCTCGCGATGTTGCGAGTAGGTGCACAGAAACTTCGCGGGGATCCAAGATCTTGGATTCCTGCCACAGGATGGGCACAGTGCTGATGAGCGGTCTGAAAAAGCAGGCTGTTGCCAAGTTCTCTGAAGTTGGAAGGCTGCTTGCAGCTCATGTTTCGCCCGAGTTTGGCCAAGTTTTTGGGAACCACGGAACCAGGATGTAACCGCTTTACAGCTGAAGCAGGGCTCATGTATGCTCATGTTCAGTATTAGCCATCCATGGTTTTGGGGGTGACCCACATTTTTTTAAGACCAGGAGGCTCCACGGCTCCTACAGCTCTTTGAGAGTGATGCCTTTGCAACTTGACAGTTGCTCACCAGGTCCCTGTTGTGCCTTCGTGATCCTTCGTGGAGAATGACTTGAGGATTCATGGTAAATTCAGTAAATTGTTTAAAGGCTCTATTGAAGTCAATTTGGCCCATGAAAGATGGATATCATGTTTAGACGTTTTTTAGTATGAAGGTTTTATCGCCGCATAGAGAAACACTAGTTTTCCAAAATTACCTTGGCATCAATGTGATTTGCAGTTTGTATACATATCACACCTGAATCTGAAGCCATTGCACCAAATATCAACAAAGCATCTCAGCCGAGCTACCGCCCTTAGGCACACCAGAAGGGCTTCATGTTTGTGAAGGAACGCGTGCGTCACTTCGTTGGATGAGGGTGCACTGGTTCCGCCAGGAGATTCACCTTCCAAAGTTTCCGGAAGATTGGGTTTTCCATGGTTTTCCCATTGGAAAATCATTGGAGATGTCCACTTGGGGACTCCATATTCACAACTTTCCGGCTCGTGGCCCAGGTCTGACCATTCGCTTCATCAAAGAGATCGAGGTCCGGATGGCGGGTGTCAGAGATCGGTCATAGCTGGAGCAAAGTTTTCCAGATGAAGCTGGAAAGATCTGGAAAGTCAGTGAAAATTATGCAAAAACCACTTCGTCATGGTTCTGACCTAGCTTCAGAGGTTCTTATAATCTTATTTTTCTTAAGCTGCGTACTGCAGGGATGAAGTTGACACATGTTGACACACGCTCCAACACTTTTGGTCCGGAAACGGCCGGCGCTGTTTCTGCGTGGTTTTCCCAGGTACATCATTCTAGGACACCGGGCCATGCCAATTGCCAATTGCACATGGTGCTAGATGCCATGCCTGAAGACTTATATAAAAGCCTGTTGTTTGTGGCCCAACCACCCCGAGGGGGCCGGGAAGAGTTGCCAAGTTTGTCATGTCCTTACCTTTATATTGATATGTGATGATGGGGTGGGGCAGTAACGTTCATGTTCACTTGCACACGCCAGTGAATGCTACGGTCATGCTACGCTGATGATGTGCTACGCTGCAGAAAAGAGACGTGTGAACGTCTTGACTTCTTCTGATTGAACCCGCAATTTCTTTTGGAAGACAAATTCTTGTATATCCAGCGCTACCCATGTTTGCTGATCTAGCCAGAAAGTGGCTTTCATAGCGGTCTTTTTTCCTTGTTTTTCGCTTCGTACCATCTCAAAACAAATTCTCGGAGTTTTCAAAACCATGTGGCAGGAACAGCTGTCATTTGACATAAGTTTCTCAAACAATATGGGCTGTTTCCAAATTTGAAGGTTTCAGATCCGGAAAAAAAATACGAATGACCTGAGTGACTAAAATTTCGCCCCCGATCCAGATCCCCAAAGATCACCAGCCAAAATCGCCAGCCGGTCTTGCACCTGCGTGACCTGTTGCGCGCCCCCTCCTCGGCTGGGGACCTCAGGATGTTGCGAAAATCATTTGGCTTCATGTCCGGCTATAGGGAACCTAAAAACCTGAATGGAGTGAGTCAAGAATAGAATATGAAATATTATGAAAATATTGGTGACACTGGATGTTGTTGGTTTCATGTTTGTCTCGTTTTAGATTTTCTCCCCCGCGGGGGTGCTAGCTTAGGTCAAACAACCCAATCCAACCAATCCAAGCCCCTGGGTCGTGGCTGAGGGGTGTAGCTCCATGCAACGCTATCGCTTGCTTCACTTTCCGCTGAGATGAGGACCTCTGAGCGAGCTGGGGTGGATGCAGTTTCTGTATGGTTTTTTCTATCATCCTAAGAATCCTAGACCAAGTGAGTCACGGTATCATCCGCAACCCCTGAAAACAATCTGTGGATGTCATCCTTGCTTCAAAAAATTGAACACAGTCAGTCAAGGAGGAACAGGAACTCCATAGCTGCCTTGCTGTTTCTTTAAGAATCCCCTTGGAATTTCCTCTAGGAAGTCGGTGACCCGCCACGAAAAAGACATGGGAAGCCCTGTTTTGTTTGGAATATTGGCGCCCCTGCGTGGATAAATGTGGTTTTAGGAATTGTATTGAGGGGATGTTTGCGGATGTGGCCACAAGTACATTTGTCGAAAAGTTAGTGTGCACCTAACCCCCCTGCCGGTAGAATTTTGCGGAGAAAAACCGAAGAGGGTGGAGAACTGTTGGCAAAATTGATTTTCTAGATGTAATTTTGCTTTTGATCCCTAAGATTTTGATTCTCTCAAAACATTTTTGGGGAGGAGGGGAAACATTAAAAAGGAAGTTGGATCCAAAATACGTCAACGTGCCATTGTAAGACTTCAATATACCTCAATAGCATCCGCTGGGAGGAGGAGAATCGTCAATATTCCAAGATCACAAAAAGCAACGAAAAAATGATTCATAATATATTGTATATATATATATACATGATTTTGAATATAAATGAATAAAAATGCAAATGTTAAATGTAAATGTTAAATGAAAATGTTAAATGAAAATGTTAAATGATGTCAAATGTAAATGTGTGAAAGCTCGTGTCATGATGAACCACCCATTGATCCCAAACCAGCATGCATGGATGAGCAAGATCCCACGGCCATCTGGCCCGATGCGTAGGGGCCCNACTTGCGCATGGCAGACCGGCCATGGACTGACGGGAGGTGACAAAACAGACATTGCGCTACCACTGCCATTTCCGCAGTGGCAGCGGAGCCCGGTTGCAATCCTGGGTGACGCTTGTGCCACCACTAGTTCTGTCCTGGAGGAATGCCTACGCCAGGTGAAGATAGCCCTGAAGAGCAAAGCCCAGTTCAACAAGGACAAGCTGCTGCAGCTGCAATGGCGGTCACATCGGCCGTGCCCACGGGGAGTTATGAGGGTGGTGGATACCGGGATCGGGAGCCGCCACCATCATACGATGGGGAAGATCCTGAAACGACATTCAGAGTTTTCGAGAAGAATGTCAAACTTTGGGAGTTTGAGACTGATGTTCCAGCCACCAAACGGGGAATCAAACTTTTGAGAGCCCTCACAGGTGTAGCACGTCTTGCAGTAGATGAAATGAGCTTTGAGGAAATCACAGCTACAGATGGAGTTTCCCAAGTCATGAGAAAACTGAGAGACTACTTCCTTCCGCATCTTGAAGTCTCTTTGCCTAGGGCATTCGAGAACGCAGTCTACGGTGCTGTTAGACAATCCAAGGAAGGTTTTGCTGAATACATAGCTAGGATGGATCGGAATTTCACCAGGCTGTCCAAAGAGGGTGTAGACTTGCCGGACAGTGCCCAAGGCTACATCATCTACCGGCATGCCGCCTTGAACGAATCTCAGGACCAGCGTTTCTTGGTGTGGGCCGATGGGAAGTACGACCGCATCTCAGTGGTGAAGGCGTTGAGGAAGCTCGATAAGGTCATCCGTGAGAAAGGCAAGAACACCTTCATGTCTGAAGATGCGACTTACATGGAGGAGAGCTTCCACACCGAAATGGACCCTGTGCTCAAGGAATTTCTTGAGAATGACCAGGTTGATGGAGAGTTCATCTACCTGCAGGAAGGCGATCTCAGCGAAGTGATGGATGAAGAGGACGTCTTGGCGGCTCTTGCGAGCTACCAAGAGGTGCGTCAGGCTCTTAGAGATCAGCAAAAGGGTCGTGGATACTATGGCAAGGGTTTTGGAAAGGGCATCCTCTCTGCAAAGGGCAAAGGCAAGGGTCGATGGCAGAAGGTTCACATGGAACAAGTCAAGCTGCGTAGTCGTTGTTGGAGATGTGGCCAGGTAGGACACTTTAGTCGAGAATGCAAGGGTGAGCCCAAGCCTAGGACACCAGTCTCAGGCAGCGCGTCAGCTGTGGGATCCGTGAACACCTCCAGATCCGGCTTTTTGGTCGTCTCAGGCCCAGACGATGCCCCAAAGCGGGAGTCTAGCTTCTGGCTCCGCGAGTTTTTGAACCAGATGCCAAAGCAGCAGCGACCCCAGTCCGAGAGCGCATACAAGGCCGAATCCACGGGTTTCTGTGGTATCACCACCAAGCCAGAACAAGGGGTTGTAGACACTGCTGCTGAAGGAGGGTTGATAGGAAGTTTTGCTTTAGAGAGATTAGAAGCGCAACTCAGTCAATTTGGCCTCAAGTGCAAGTGGATCCCAAAGAAATCAGCAGCAAAGGGCGTTGGAGGAAACGCCAACGTTTTAGGAGTTGTTTTGGTGCCAATGGGAATTGGAGGAGTCAATGGACTATTGGAATGCACTGTCATTGAGGGTGATGTTCCACTTTTGCTGCCAATTCGCATGATGAAAGGTCTTCGAACAGTCATTGATGTTGATAGGATGGAGCTGCACATGCGAGCATACGACACCACAGTGCACATGCATGAGCTTCCTAGTGGACATCTCACGATAGATATCATGGAGTTTGAGAATGGCAAGTTTTCTCTTCCAGTTGAATCTCCAGATTGCAGTCCAGGTGATTTTCAGGTAGGTGAACGTTTCTCTCAGTGCTTGTGGACAAACCACCGCGATGAAGCAATGGTGGCTCAATCCACTGGCAACGTCAATTCGAGTGCCCCAGAGTTGAACATCTCATCCAGCTATGGCGTCTTTGCTGGAGCGCGCGAAGAACCTGGGGAAAGCAATGGTGGGTCAGCCAACGATTCCCGCCGAGGAAAAGGATGCGGCGATGTGGGAGCCACATCATGCCAAACGAGCTCTCAAAGGGTGGCGCATCATCATGGACAAGTTGATTACGCTTTTGGTGCTGGTAGAACACCAGCAAATCGTGGAAAGTTGGCTGCCACTCTCACCACACTCACTTGGATCGCCTTTGGAATCCAAGGAGGAGAAGCTAGAGGATGTCTATGCCGAGCTGATCCAATGTTCCAAGAGGTTGGCACCATCCCAAGAAGGAGCTTCGGGGTGGAGGGAATCAAGCAGGTTCCTACATCTACTGCCGTCTGTGTTACAGCCGGTGGGAGAGCCCTATGAGATCTCTCGAGATGCGCAAGGAGCTCAAGGAGCACACACAGAAGAAGAAAGGGGGCCTCTTGAGTCAAGATGTGGGAGGCACGCCCAGCGAGCAGCCAGAGAAGAAGAAGAATGCCGAGGAACAGGAAGCTGCACAGCAAGCCTCCAGCCAGCTGCACAGCTTGCGTCTAGCTCTGCAGCAGGAACAAGCCAAGAACGAGATGATGAGGGCCAACATGGAGAAGGAGATGGAAGCGCAGCGAATTGCTGCACAGGAAGCCCAGCTTCGCAACGAGAAGATGATCCAAAGCCTTCTGCAAAAGCAACAGCAGGATGTGATCCCCGAGCACAAGGCAGTGGTGAAGTGCGATTGCGGGGCGGAGGCGGAGAAGCTGAAGGTCAAGAAGGAGGGACCCAGAAAGGGCAGGTTCTTCTGGAAGTGTGTCCAGAGGAGATGCGAGTTCTTCAAATGGGACGATCCGCAACATGCAGACAGCATCCTGGGCAGCTTCAGCATGGTGAGCAGTCTGGAGCGCGGAACATCAGAAGCATCAGCACCAGCATCCAGGAGGAGATCAAAGAGTCCGAGGAGGAGCCTCACAGACACGGCAGGAGGACAGGCGATCACCATAGCGGACTCGGAGGAGGACTGAGTGAAGGTGGATGGTGTGAGGCCACAACTACAAGGGCCAGAAGATGTTTCCGCAGGATGCAAGAGGGTTTCCTGAGCCAGCACTTCGAAGCCAAGAAGGAGTATGAAGTATGGAAGGACGGCCAATGGCAAGAGGTCGTCGGGAAAGTCCCATTGAGAGAGGAGAATCCCATCAGAGTCTGGGTCACTATGAGCCACCGAGGAGTTCTGGAAGAGTTCTTCGGCGGGGACAAGATCACCCACTTTGACAACAAGTCTCGTAAGAGACTCAACAAAAGCATGGAGGACCTGTCCCAGGTCATGCACAACACAGTGGTGAGCGAAGTCTTCTCACCACCACGCATAGCACAACAAGCAGGCAAACAAGGCCTACAGCAAGGCAGCAGCATAGATCTCAAGACAGGCTGGGATCTGAGCAACCGCACACACACCCAACAGATGTGGCAGCAGCTCAAAGAAGAAGACCCAGATCTCCTGGTGATCTGCCCACCTTGCAAAGCATTTACCATCCTGCAGGAGCTCAACTTTGAGCGGATGGGCCTTGGCAAGGCAGTTCAACTAGTCATGGCAGGACTAGAACACCTTGAGCTTGCAGCAGCACTGATCAAATGGCAGGTCAACCGAGGAAAGTATGTGCTCTTCGAGCAGCCCGGCAGTGCCAGATCGTGGCAAGAAGACTGCATCAAGGAGGTCGAGCAGCTGGAAGGAATGAGGAAGACTAGCTGCGACATGTGTGCCTATGGGCTCCATGTAGATGAACAGGGCTACAACAGAAAACACACCGGTCTCTTGACCAACTCTGAGGAAGTCGCCAAGCGTGTCAGCAACAAGTGCCCTCACGATCATCTACATGTCCCACTGCTTGGAGGAAAAGCAGCAANCCGGTCTCTTGACCAACTCTGAGGAAGTCGCCAAGCGTGTCAGCAACAAGTGCCCTCACGATCATCTACATGTCCCACTGCTTGGAGGAAAAGCAGCAAGGGCACAGGAATATCCACCAGCCTTTTGCAAGGCGGTGGTAGATGGCATCAAAGCTCAGATCCGAAAAGATGGCGGTTGGGAAAGATGCGAAGCTTACTTGGCCGTACCGAGAGAGGACGGTGATCAAGGAGAGCTGCATGAATCCTACGCCATGGATGAAGACGATGATGAGGAGATGGATGAGGTAGAGCCTATGCCTCAAATGGAGCAGGCCAACCCTGAGGCCATTGAAGTTGCTGGAGAGGCCAGCATAGAAAGGCCTGTGACGGAGGAGGAGATCAGGGCCGTCCACAAGTTACACAAGGGTTTAGGACACCCTGCTACACAAGACCTGGTGAGGTTTATGAAATCAGCAAGAGTCAAGCCTGAAGTGATCAGGTGGACGTCGAAGAGCTTCACATGCCCAATCTGCGAAGCAAGACCAAGGACGATGACAATCCGTCCTGCAACGATCCCGAAAACCTATCAACCAAACAGAGTGATAGGCATAGACCTCATATTCCTGCCAGGGATTGGAGGAGAATCCCTGCTGCCAGCGCTCTCTGTGGTGGATTATGGAAGCAACTTCCAACTTGTGGAGCTGCTGGAGTCAAAGGATCCTGATGAGGTCTGGTCAGCACTATGGAGGTGCTGGATGAGGACGTTTGGAGTTCCTGAGGTGCTGACATGTGATGCCGGAAAAGAGTTCGCGGCAGGGTTCTGCAAGAGAGCCACAGCATGCGGGATCGTCACCTACCAGGTTGGAGCAAGGGCGCCGTGGCAAAATGGAAAGGCAGAACGCCACGGGGCGCATTACAAGGAGCTCCTAGACAAGGCACGATCAGAGATGGTGGTGACCAGCATTGAAGAGCTGAAGCTGCTTATGCAAGAGGTAGAGCAGGCGAAGAACAGGTTTTCAAACAGGTCAGGATTTTCACCTGTTCAAAGGCAGATAGGGCAGTGGCCAAGATGCCCTACGGAGATTCTCTCCGATGATGTGCTGGACCCCACTCTGGTGGCAGGGGCGATGGTGGATGACCTGGAAAGACTCCACGAGATGAGGAGGGTTGCACAGAAGGCCTTCGTCGAGAGCAATGCGCGAAGAGCAGTGCAGAAGACCCTGAATGGCCGGGGAAGGACTGTCGAAGAGTTCAAGCCAGGCGACTATGTGTATGTCTACAGGATCCACAAGCCCAGGAAGAGGAGGTATGGTGGTCTCCCAGAAAGAGACACGGCAAGAAACAAGCCATGCTGGGTTGGCCCTGGCACAGTGGTGATGGTGGATGGTGCCAATCTATGGATCTCAGTCTGGGGTGAGCTCTGGAAGGCAGCCAAGGAGCAATGCAGATTGGCTACAACCTCAGAGAAGGACGGGATAGAGCTCATCATGAAGGAATGTCAAGAGCTCATTGATGAGTACAAGAAGGCATCAAAGAAGGCAGGCTACAAGGACATAACGGATGAGCCATACCCGGAGATTGAGGATGCTCCAGCAGGGGCAGAAAACCCAGATCAACCCCCAGCAAGACACGTCAGGTTTGAAGATGAGGCAGAATATTCACCTGGCACCCCCATCAACACCCCGGCAGAGGATGCAACAGAAGACAACNCGTCAGGTTTGAAGATGAGGCAGAATATTCACCTGGCACCCCCATCAACACCCCGGCAGAGGATGCAACAGAAGACAACGTGCGCAGAGCCAGCAGGGCAACAGCAGGCACGGTGCCAGAACCCGAAGAGGAGAGCAACAGAAGCATGCCACCAAGCATACCACCAAGCATACCAGCATCCACTTCACAAAGCAGTGTTGTTGCCAGTCAAGGCATCAACTCTGAGGATACCTCCGGGATGGAGGCAGAAGAACAAGCACACACTACAGCCACTGAGCAGGCACGCTCAGTAACATTGCAGCAGCAAGCAACAGCAGGGCAAACGAGCGAGGATGTGATGAGCCGCTCAATTGCCATGAGCGACCGGCTAGATAGCCATGTCGGAAGGGGAGGCACAAGACCGGTCAGAGGATGGAGGATGGAAGGATCAAGGCAAGCACCCTATCTATGGGAGATGTACTTAGAAGCAGAAGATGAAGTCGCAGATAATGAAGAGGAAGACAGACAAAGAAGACTTGGACAACTCGCTCAGAGCGACACCAGGGTGCACAAAGGAGACTACTGGTCAGTTGACCTTGAGGAGAACAAGATAGTCAGGCACCACAGAAGAAAGCGCAAGGCGCTCTTCCATCCGGAGGATGACCGGGAGATGCCGGTGAAGNTGGTCAGTTGACCTTGAGGAGAACAAGATAGTCAGGCACCACAGAAGAAAGCGCAAGGCGCTCTTCCATCCGGAGGATGACCGGGAGATGCCGGTGAAGATACAAGATCTTCTAAAGACCAGGAAGACCTACCTCCACTACAAGGAGAACCTCCCAGCGGAGGAAGTCCAAGATCATTGGACAGAAAGGAGACAAGGAAAGTCTCGTCCAACATGGTGGAAAGGTAGTACGGTCTTTTATCTCAAGAATGAGATACCAGAAGAGGAGAAGCAAGCACTTAGAGTGCTGATGATGGAAAAGAAGCGGCCAGAAGAAGTGGATATGAAGAGAGAAACCCCGCAAGACCTCCAAGAGTGGAAGATGGCAGATAAGGCGGAGTGGGATAAGATGGCCCAAAGTGGAGCAGTCAAAGTCCTGAGCTTGGAAGAATCAAGGAAGGTGAAGCAGCAGCTCAAGGACGAGAACAAGCTCAACAGGATACTGCCCACTAAGGTTGCAAGAAGATACAAGCCATCAGAGCAACCTGGGCTGCCTGCTGCAAAGAAGAGCAGGCTGTGTCTCAGAGGAGACCTAGATCCTGACATTTTGGATCTAGAGAAGTTTGCGCCCACAGTCAACACGATGAATCTGGCAGTGATGATGCAAGTAGCTGCCAATGAAAACATGTTGGGCCAAATTGCAGACTTCAAGAATGCCTTTTGTCAAAGCGACCCACTCAAGAGGGAAAAAGGTAGCCTCTATTTCCGCCAACCACCAGAGGGCATTGAAGGCCTACACCCCGAACAGATTGTGATGATAATCAACGGGGTATATGGACTGGTGGATGCACCACTCCATTGGAGGAAATGCCTCACAGCCTTCCTCACAAAAATGGGGTATCAACANGATTGTGATGATAATCAACGGGGTATATGGACTGGTGGATGCACCACTCCATTGGAGGAAATGCCTCACAGCCTTCCTCACAAAAATGGGGTATCAACAAAGCACCCTAGATCCCTGCATATACAAATACTATGAAGACGGCAAGCTGCAGGGAATGATCGCCATAGAAGTGGACGATCTTCTGATGATGGGACACGCCCCACATTTGGAGAAGCTCAAGATGCTGAAGGAGAGGTTTGTGTTCGGCCAATGGGTCACTCTCAAGGAACTGGAGGAAGGGGCAGCATTCAATGGGAGGCGGCTGAGACAGAAAGAGGATGGAGAATTCCAAATAGACATGCAGAAATATGTTGAAGAACGGCTGCACGAAGTCAAGCTGGAGAAGGGAAGAGCTAGCCAGAAGAAGGAGGAGGTCACGGAAGGAGAGGGCCGCATGCAGAGCGGTCTGCGGAGCCCTCAATTGGCTGAGCAAGGAAGGGCGACCTGATGTAGCAGGCCCAGCTAGCCTGTTCTCTTCAAAGCTGGCTACGATGAAGATTGAGGATGTGACGGCGCTCAACGAGACAGTGAGAAGCATCAAGAAGAATGCAGACTTGGTGCTCAGAATCCAGCCTCTTTCCAAGATGAAGTTCAGTGTGGTGAGCGATGCCTCCTTTGGCAATCAAGGCCTTCACTCACAGGGAGGTCAAATGGTTTTGTGTNAGAATCCAGCCTCTTTCCAAGATGAAGTTCAGTGTGGTGAGCGATGCCTCCTTTGGCAATCAAGGCCTTCACTCACAGGGAGGTCAAATGGTTTTGTGTCACGAAGATGGGCTGCAGGAGAATAGGACGGTCAAGACAAATGTGCTTTGCTGGCGAAGTGGTAGGATCCAAAGAGTTGTCAACAGTACCCTAGCTGCAGAAACACAAAGCCTTAGCAGGGGTATCGGGGATTTACTCTGGGTGATGGTTCTTTTTGAAGAGCTGGAAGATCCAACTTTTTCTTTGCGAACATGGCCGGCACGACTCAGCGGAAAGGAAGTTCTGGCGATGGCGTCGAAGAGCAGTTCTGAGCGTCTGAAGGGCAGCTTAGCAGTAGTGGACGCAAAATCACTATATGATCAGTTGTGTAAGGACAGTATAGGAGGGCAAGATAAACGAACTGCCATAGAAATTCAGATTATCAGAGAAGATCTGAATAGCGTTTCAGGGAAAATGAGGTGGATTGACCACCCTGCGATGATAGCCGATGGTCTGACAAAAGTCAAGGGATCGAATGATGCTTTGTATAAGGTGCTTAGTACAGGGGTCTTCAAGCTAACTGCTGAAGAAGACCAATTAGAGGCACGAAGTCATGCAAAGCAGGAAGGGCAAAGTGCCCATGACATCCGGCGGTTTGGGATCAACAAAAACCTTGGGAGCTGTGAAAGCTCNCCAATTAGAGGCACGAAGTCATGCAAAGCAGGAAGGGCAAAGTGCCCATGACATCCGGCGGTTTGGGATCAACAAAAACCTTGGGAGCTGTGAAAGCTCGTGTCATGATGAACCACCCATTGATCCCAAACCAGCATGCATGGATGAGCAAGATCCCACGGCCATCTGGCCCGATGCGTAGGGGCCCNGCGTAGGGGCCCCTAGATTCCAACTTGCGCATGGCAGACCGGCCATGGACTGACGGGAGGTGACAAAACAGACATTGCGCTACCACTGCCATTTCCGCAAAATGTTACATGTAAATAAATGTAAATGTTAAATGTAAATGTTAAATGTAAATGTTAAATGTAAATGTTAAATGTAAATGTTAAATGTAAATGTTAAATGTAAATGTTAAATGAAAATGTTAAATGATGTCAAATGTAAATGTTAAATGTAAATAAATGTAAATGTTAAATGTAAATGTTAAATGTAAATGTTAAATATAAATGTTAAATGTAAATGTTAAATGTAAATGTTAAATGTAAATGTTAAATGTATATAAATGTTAAATGTAAGTATTAAATTGTAAATGCTAAATCTAAATATATAGATTTATAATTTATTTTCGATTTATATCGTCGATATAAAGCAATATATAGTATATATTTTTATATTTATATTTTATATTTACTAAAATGTGGGAAAATGTAAAATAATAATATATATATATAATTAATTCTTGATATATTGAAGGGAAAATGGATAAATTTAATTATTTTCTATTATTTTTCTGTTTTAAATTGGCCATTTATTGTTATTGACCAGTAGCGGTTATTGCGGCTTTGCTCCTTCTTTAAAAATTATTCTAAGGATATTATTAAGCTTTGGATGATTTTGAGTATCGTATAAGAATATATAAATCGAATATTATTATTAAAAATTTAAAATTTAAAATATCTTGATTTAATTCTTACTATTTTTAATTAAAATTATTATTTTTTGAAAAATTTAAAATTTATATTGGATAGGAAAATAAGGCATGATTAATTAATTTATTTCGTTTTTTCGATATTAATATCTTAATAAATGGGTTATTATATAGGATTATTTTTTTTCCTTTGTATAAATAAAATCGTCGAATTTGATTTTAATTACAATATTTATTAATAATTAGTGGTTGTCTAGATTAATATTACTAAATAAAATTTCGAATTTCGCCCGACTTGAAATTTGTTTGTAGTCCTATACCCCGGGGTGCCAGAAATTGAAAGAAATTTGACAAATAATTGAAGGATGACATCTAATCCATGGTGAGCCTATTGGCACATAGATTACGATATAATAATATTTATGATGGTCTAAAATACCTATCAAAAATATTTGGATATCTTATTATGCATAATTTTATTGCCTTTGGACTGCTTGGCCTTGTGCCCTTTAAAATAAACTTATTTAGAAAATTTGAATCATTCGATTTTAGATCCAATAATTTTCTTACCTGAAATATCCCTTGATATAAAATAGTGGCATTTAAATAAGATTATAATTATAAAAAGAATATAATTATATACGATATTTATTTAGAATTACCGGGCTTCCACCAAATATGCTAAAACACACGAATTAATATATTTTTGGTGAGATATAAAGGGTATTTAATTGATATCCCTAATTCGGAAAAGGAATATTGATTTAATATTCCTTTATTAAAGGGGGAGCTTAATTTGATATCTTTTTATAAGAAGGGGGAATTTAAATTAATATCTCTTATTAAATTCTAATTATATACAAATAATATATAATAATATATATAAAACCCCCTATTTTTCTTGATAAGCTTGTTGCCGGTTTAAATATTTTTTGGCTTTGAGATTTAGCCTTGGGAAAATGTAGAATACCATTTCCGAATTAGCTTCGGAATGCATATTTTGAGAAGGGAATTATTTAAGGTTATTAAAGGGTGGAAAACATAGAATAAATATATCTTTATAATAAAACCCTAGTAGTTGATTGAGCTGGGCCACCTGCTCGCCTTCAGCTTCTGTTGAACTCCCTGAGACGGCGATGAAGAAAGAAAATAGAATCCCATTATATTAAATAGTTAAAATTGTCTTTTAAATAATTAAATATATTTTTTTAAAAATTTAACTAAATTTATTTTCTTAAGATATTTGGAAATTATCCTTTAGATATTTTTTTGTTTCTTATATATTTTAAAATATTTTTAGGAATATTGGATATAATACCCCGGAAGCGCAATTTAAAGCCAGCTCCAAAACAGCAAAATATAGCAAAATTAAAATAGAATCCCGAAGGTTTTGGGTCCCAAAACAGCCAAGATTCCATTACTGGGGGAATATTTAATCATAATTTTGCCACCATGGCTATAAATGCGGCCACGGACCAATTTATACAATTCTTAAATTCGATTATTGTTTTTTATTATTTTATAATCCAATTTATTATACGGCATAATTCCATTAAAAAATAAATATAACGAATTATTTATATTTAATATACCATATATCCTATTCAATATTCTAGATTTCCCATTTCTCATAATATATATCTTATTCAATATTTCCCATTTTAAATTCCCCATTCAATCCTTCACACACCATAATACGAAAATAATAAAAGAATATAAAGGATTCTTACAATCCTGCAAAATATTTTCTATATTTATCTATAATATATATTCGGATCAATAGTTTAAAGAAAAATAATAAATATATATTAATATTTTTAAATAAGTATTGTTTTTTTGGCGTACTTAGCAACTCTACACTAAAGGGGATTTTCGCCAAAGATTACGCGATGCCTATGCGGAATAGGCTTTATTGCGCAGGGTGCCTTCGCACTTATTGCGTTCTTTCAAAAAAGTTTTCGCGCTTGCCTTCGCGCATTTTTTAAACAAACATTATTTTTGGGGCTATTATTAGAACCGTTGTTTTATTTCCTATCAGAAACTGATAAAATAGAATCAGACGACCAGAACAATGAAGAATTTGAAATTACATCTGCCAAAGTAGCGGCAAAGCACCAAACTGCTAGTTAGTATTTCATAGTAATTTGCCGCCTTCGCGGGGCTTTCGCGGAGCCTTCGCAAGGCTTCGCGAAAAAGCCTCTATATTTGCACAAAAAAATTATAAATTTCTATTTCTATTCCTGTAAGTAAAAATTAAAATCTGACACTAAGCATTAAAAAAATTCTAAATTAAATATAAATTACAGATTTAATTTTTTTTGCAAATGTAAGCCCTACGAAGGTAGATATCAATTCCAAGTTAGTAAATTCATGGTAGTGGTTTTTTATATATTAGTTATATAATATTCTATATAATTATATTTAAAATTGTTAAATATATCAAAATATATCTGCTCAGATAATCTATACGAAGAGCCTTCGCAAAAAAATAGTAGTTAATTTATAGCTGCCTACGCTTAAGGCTTTGCGTCGTTTCGCACGCCAACAAAAGCCTAGAGAAATATTTTCGCATCAAAAATTAGAAGAATAATCTTGTTTAAATCTCTATATTCCACAAAAAAACATTACTCAAATAAATCTATAATAATATCCATTTTTCCCAATTTACTAATATTCAATCTAGACGTGGCTCTACGTCGTTGTCTAAATTTAAATTATATATTTTTCATTGTCATATTTATTTATATTTCTATATATATACTATCCGGCAATCATATCGTATTTAATTTTTTCAATTATCCTAAAATCCATATAGCTTTGATTTAAAAAATTCCAACTAACCCCCAAAATCAACATTCAATCGCCCATTTTCGGTATCTCCCAAGGAGGTCTAGCGGGGCCTAAATATTTTAATTTTTTGTTTTAATGACCAAAATTAAACATAAACCTGCACCCTTCAAGTTTAAATTCGGCCTACAATACTACAGTAGGATCATTGTGTATATATATAATTATACCATATATACATATGAATATGTAAATTAAATATGAATAAGTATGCCTGACATAGGATGGACAATTACTCCTTCTTTTCCTATAATAAATATACATATATATATATATATCTATCTATTAGATGTATTCGGGTGATGTATTTTTTGATATATTATAGATATAATCTATTTGATGTTTTCCTGTGTTTAAATCAATGGTCGATTTTTTGGCTTTGCCGAATTCGACCCGGATCAAGCATTTTGACCTTGGAGGAAACGCTTCAGCAGAGTGATGGGTCCAGGGTCCGCTCGCTTCAGAAGCATAATCAGGGCTGGAATGCCCAAAAAGACTACACCTTGGAAACATGGGAGCATGTGATAACACTGAACAAATTATAGTACGCCCCGCAAAAAAAACAACTGTAAAACCCTCCTAAAAGACGCAAAAATAGGTTCTCATCTTTTTGGGGGTTGCTATATGCAGCCCTGGCTTTCTGTGGGACTGGCATTTGGCATCTCACTCCTGCCGTGGTTTGGACTGAAGGAATCGAGGCAGTTCCAAGCTGCGGAAAGCAGCCCTCGAGACGAGACGGCCAATAACATATCATTTCTTAACAAATATATACCTACGTGAATAGATGTATGTATGTATACACATATATATGCATATAAAGATACAATATATGGGTGCATATATATATATATATATATATACATGTGTGTGTGCGTGTGTATATATAGTGAGAGATTTATGTGTGTATCAAAATAGATATCTATATATATATATCTATATATATGTGTGTGTAGGTGCACCTAGATATACCTATGTATATATATACACGTATATACTTATATTTTTTCATACATACATATACGAATATACTATCTACATATATAATATATATATATGCATATATGTGCCTGTTTATGTGAGTGTACCCATGTAATACCATGTATATATAAACACATTCACATTCATACATCTGGTCAATTGATCAACATTATTGAACTGTATTTGCTGTCTGACGCTGTTTCGTTTTGAGTTTGTCCATTGAGACCAAAAAACCGGTACTAGCAAAACAAAGCACGATACTATGATCATTTCCTCAGCATGGGTTGAAGCCAACTGAAGCCAGCTTCTAGCCTTGGTTTCCCTATATATTTCATTGTCACATCAATGTAATTCCAGCACCCCCCAAAAAGATTGAAACCGTCAGGTTTTCACTGTTGTATCCTTTTGGGGGGCTATATCCCAATGATGTGTCTACAGGCGCCCTCCCGGCTCATCCCGGTCCTTGGGATCGCCCCAGTCACCGATGGCCCCAAGCCTCAAACCCCAATGGTAGTTTTGGAACATGATGTTGCTATAATGGCTATGAGTCACCAAACCCTGGTACCCCAGGTGCCCTAGAATCGCTGCTTTGTGGATATGTCTTCCCCATAGGAGGCTTCTGGAAAAAACATCTGCGAATCATGACCTCGCATTGCCGAGTAGTTGCAACAGATCCTCAGGCTGCCGACTGCTGAGCCTCATCCCTTCAAGTCCGGCCTTGGCATCGACAACTGGTCGGTCAAGGTCAAGGGTCAATGGGTTGTACCATTATTTATCGAATTCCCCAGTTGACAGGGTTTGACCATCAGGGGTCTATGGTTGCGCGTGCGCATGGTACAGGACCACGCCCAAGCTGCTAGCCACTCAGCCAAAATCCAGGTAATTCCAGCAGAACTTGACCCAAATGCCAAGCTTCAGCCCAACTCTTCGCAGCACCTGCTGAAAGAATGTCAGTTGCTGGATGCCAATTTTTTCAGTTCCCAGCTATCGATGCATCCGAAAAGGGAGCTGCTATTGGCTCCGGAAGAAAGCCTGGCGTCGCTTGGGTTCTCAGGTGAAATGCCCGACGGTTGAAAGAAAGGAACAGCAGTGCCCGTGTTGTTGGCCACTGAGCCCCCAGGCTCCAACGAATTTCCATTCCAAAACCCACCCCCAGTGAGACCTGCCACTGCGCCCGCAGGACCCGCTGTGGCCGCCACCGCACGCTCCGCGGCACGCTCCGCCTGTGACGCTCCGCTGGAGGTCACTGATGGGCAAAAACCCGTGATGCGTGATATGATGACAATAAGACTGAGATAAAGAGCCAATGAGAGCCATATCGAATCAATATGAATCAATCATATTTCAAGAAATCATTTGAGTCAACGCATTGCGGATTTCAGAGGATTTTTGGGGATAAGGATATAAAAAGCAAGAATCATGGGTCATGGATGTGTCTGAAAATGGGGCATGCCTGAGATATGGCCATTTTAGACTTGAAAACGACAATCAACCATCAAATTTTGGTGCATCCCGATTCCAACAAACTCACTAAAAAAGTTGATGTCATGTGATCTCATCATGTTTGACCGGCAAATGCGTGTTCAGAACGCAAGGGGGATGGAAGATTGCTTGACAAAAACAGGCGTTTCCCCAAAGAACCAGGTTTCTTCCCCGGCAATTTCTACCAGCTGGGGAGACAAGGCTAAACACAATCATCGATCTACCAAAATTGGTGGTTTTGATCTTAGCCCATCCCTTTCTATCTGCTTTTATCCATTTCTGGTCATCCAAGTCATCCAGGGCCGGGCCTCCTGCAGCCTTGACTGTAGCCGCGCCTGTGCGATGGACTCTGCCAGTTGCCGAGCCTGGTCAAGATCCCAAAGAGGGACCTTTGGGGTATCAAAGCTTCTGGGGGGAACCAAAGAATGTTTGAAACATCTGAAGAGCAGAAGAACTGGTATTTTTCATCACCTTGCGATTTGCCAAGCTCCTCCTCCAAGTTTAAAGATTTGCCAATTTGCCAGGCAATTTTGGGTGGATAATGACCCGCATTCTGATACATTACTTGAAACTTGAAACCGCCAAATTCATTGTAAGTTCAATGGGTGCTGGAGTGTGGGCCGATTTAGCGGTTTTGTTGCCAGCCCAGAAAAGAAGGTAGCTTGGTGAAAGACCCAGCGTCATGTCACGATTGAGACAGCTCCGACCCTGAAACATGTCTCGCAGGGCTATGTGCCAGGATGGTTTGGCTGTTTGGATAGGGTGCTGATATCCCGATATCCCCGCCAAAACTCACCATACAGAAAGTGTTGTAGATGGATGATGATAGTGTTGTAGATGGATGATGCCATGGATTGAAAATGTAATGAGAAGCGGCATTGCGGATCTGGGAAATGAAAAAGTCGCAAAAACACTTAGACTGCCTCCACAGGCAACGCATAACAGGCCTCAGCGACCCATGAGATACATGTAATACACAGGTGAATGGATGGATGGATGGATGGATGGATGGATGGATGGATGGATGGGTCGGTGGGTGGCTGGATGGATGGATGGCTTGATGGATGGCTGGATGGACGGACGGATGTTTTCTGTCGAAATAAGATCATTTACGTACGCAAGTGAAATAAACATAAATACCATCCCAAAATTATCATTCACCCTGCTGGATAGGGGGTTGGAAGATGATATAGTGTCCACTAAAAAAATGCTATTTCCAGGGTCTACGTTGATTTTAGCGATGGCATATCACAAGAGATTCCGGAACAGGCACCTCCTTCTGCCCGGTGCTCGTCCTGGGGCCTGCACTGGGATGCCCATGGCAAATACTGTGGATTGGGGTGGTCTCTGCACAAGGTTGCGTGTGTATATACAAATATAATACATATACATACACACACACATAGAAGTATATATATATATAGCCAAGTGCCTTCTGAGATATATATATATATATATCGATCTGCATTTATAACTTATGTGTATACATACTTCTTAACATGTGCATATGTATTTTCAGACACGTGTGTTCATGTTCGATATGTTCGTATGATGGTCTATTCTATCTGAATATAGATATTAGATATTTGATATGGACTTAAATAATCTTAAATATAGATATAGCATCAAATACCTGAATTGCAAGATCCTTCCTGTATAAATTTGTGCCGCCTCTGCCCGTGACAATGGGCCCTTCGGGAGCTTCAGCTACACGGGCCTGGCACGGTGGATAATGTTTGTCCGGAAAATCTGCGGGAAATCATGGCTTTTTCATGGGTTTTCATGAAAAATTGGGAGGGGTCGGGGTCTGGTTAGTTGTCCCTTAAACCAACCCAATGAATCTAATCCCCAGTCTTGGTGGTATAATTTCTCTCCTTCGCCAGCTTCAGGAGTCTAGACAAAGGCTAAAGGATGCTAAATCCAGCCGAGGCCCAAATTGGTCTAGTTATGTCTAGTTCAGTTTGGGAATTTCTGACCCATCCCTATGAAGATTATGAGCACATACTGAGGCTATCGTTTCGGCCACAGTTCGACCCTGCTGTATTGGTCGTTTCGTGCAAAACTGGGTGCTTGAGCTAAAAACATAAAGTCTCAATACTGGCTGTCCAAGACGATCTTACTCATCAATTTGGAAATGGCTAACTTTTAGTTTCGGCTATTCAATTCCAGGATTTGCGCTAGTGACCTACATTACATGGTTTAAGGCTTGTGATCTCACCAATTATCAACGGGCTATATATATATATATACATATGCATATATCTAATTAGTGGCTTATCATTTGCTTATATGTATATATCTCTCTCCAGTATACGTACATATGTTGCAATATATATATATATATGTATATATATATATATATATATATCTATCTATTCATTTATTTATATTTCCATATCCCATATCAAACACACTATCCCCGCGAATTCACGGGCATCCACCACCCCAACTGCCGCTGGCCGAAAGCGCCGCAGGGGATATCAGGAGAGCCTCGGTTCGCAGAGGACCTTTCCCTCGAAGACCTGCCTTGAACTTTGGGACATTTTGGGGACGGGCACCTGGCCCTGGATATTTTGGCAATCAAAACCATACAAAAGTGTGAAAAGATGTCAAAAGTGCAAGACCTGGACAAGAATTCTCTGGCTGAACAGGAGGGTTTTCGCTTCAATGATCTTCCATTCTTGTTTGAAGGTGGGGGTCCGGGACCCGTGAAGAGAAATCGGACCGACCAGTAGACATCAGATCTGGGGTTAGCCGGATCCATACCGAGTTCAAGTCCTAGGACCGGGACCCGGAAGAGAGCATCCACCAAACAAAGGCAGTCCTCACAACATCTTGAGATCAGATCGACCCAAAGGGTGCCACAGTGCCAGCCCCCAACACATCCCAAAACCATTCTGTGTTGGTTGCAAGCAGGCAAAGGCTAGGTAACTACTGTTCCAAGTTCACAAGATTGATCACGTGTCGCTGTGTCGCGCTTCAAATCTACCGCACAACTGAAGCCCATCTCCTGTGCACTCAATCTCCCGGAGAATTCCTGCGGCCGTGTCTCGACAGCTTGGCATCTGCTGCCACCACGTGAAGCTGGCTAAACCTTTAACTAATGGGTAGAATGCTGACACCGAAGAGAGTTTGGCGATGGAATCGTCACCTTTTGGGGTGAAGGCAGGACACATGGCAAACTCAGTCATAAAGCCCATTGCCAGATATTGCCAGTGGTTTGTTGAACAGTTGAACCCCCCACAATTTACAGTAAAATTGGTGATGGTTGGGGTTGACCACCAACAATTGCGCACGGAAACACTCGGGGAATCCATGTAACATTGTACTTGTCTTCTGGAGAACTGCGTATGAACCATGCTCTCCATATCCAAATATCTCCAGAGTTTACCCAAGGCATAGACACCCATGTGTAGTGTATGTATCTTGGTTGTATGACTGTGCATAAGAGGAAACACCGCACAAAATTACAATTGCTTGATTGCGCCTAAATTGCGCCTAACATCACATCAAAGATACATTGCACCATTTTACTTTTGCTTGCGTCGAGTAGGCGTTGTTGATCATCACTTGTTGGGTTACCCCAATTAGCCACCCATTAACGGTCATGACCATGATCATCACATTTCTGGTATTGGCCCCTGTTGGCTATCCCCTGGTACTGAGTGGGAAGAATATATACTACGCATGTCTGCTAATAATTCTACAAAGATATACCAGGTGCATGTCTATTAATAGATAGATATACTATGCGCATACCTATGCACTCACACAGGCAGATTCCAACTCAATCCAAATCATCTCTTTTATCTGGAAAAAGTTGAGCCTTGCCTTGTCAAACTGCATGAAGATCAGCCGTTGCAAATCCTGCTGGCGACATGGGCTGCATGGGTCCTCATCTCATCAAATGGTGTCTGGCCCCAGTTCTTGCCGGATTCAGGTAAAACATGGTAGAACAAACACCATCTGCGTAGAACTTGCCAAAAAGTCCTGACGCATTATTCAATCACAAACTGTCCAAGTCGCGCTCACTCCCCTGGAACCGACTTGACACCACACACACAATAGATCACAATACCAACTTCTCTCTCTGGGTCCGAAAAAATTGGCAGCTTTACCCTCCCCAAATTAACATAGACCCTCCCAAATAGGACTTGGAAGACTAGTTTCCACTCAAAATGAGCTATTTATAGAGGGTCTATCTACAGTAAGGGGGATGGCAAGTCACTAAGCCGAGGCTAGGGGCCTTCGAAGGCGCCGGTAAACCTCGCCGTTGGAACACGGCATCCACCAAATCGGTGACCTCCCACGTCCAGCGAGGCGAAACCGCAGTGAAATGGGGATCGCTTGGTCCCCACTTTTTTTGAAGATTGACAAATCTCAAGGTTTTTCGTGAAGGCTATAATATATACACATATATAAGTGTATATATATATATATATACACAATAGTGTATCCCAATATCTCCGAAGATCTCCCAGTTGTGGCTCTTGATCCCAGCTGTCGAGGCCGCGCCCGCCTCGTCAGCCTCCCAGCTCAGAGAGCCTCGGCGCTCCGAATCGCAGAGCCTCGCGCCGGAAGGGGCGAGTGAAGCGCATGGATGGCCATGCAAATCCCCGAAGAATGGAGATTTTAGATGGGAAAATATGGAAAAACATGGGTTTATTAAATTACTAAATGGGAAATATGGGAAAATCATCTATTAAGAGGCCCAGCACTAGATTTTCTACCATAGCCATACAAACACACAGCAAAAAGAAAGGAGTGATGTGTGTGTGTGTGTGTTTTTCTTCCCCGGTGCATCTCAGAGGGTGGATGGGTACTCCAATCAAAATATGTGCCAATGTCGTCAACCAAAAAAAACGGTTGGCGCAATGACGGCCATGTCTGAAGCATCCTGAAATTGTGGCATGGGGATTTTTACGAAACATCGCAGATTTCAGCAGCAAAACTGACAAACGTTTGGTGGTTGAGGGCCGGTGTAGCGAGGGCTCACTGACTCGGCCCCTACCATTTTCCGAGCCGAACCTGAAACATTGCAGACTCACCCGAGCCAATTCGCCACCTTGGATAAGCCAAAGGTGTCAAGGATTGTCATGGTAAAACCCCCTCAGGCGTTTTATGGGGACAGGATCGCTTTCGGGCCATCCATGGCCATCCCAAACCCGGAAGGCACTGATGGTCCCAACTCTCCACGGCAGTGGCAGCCGACCTCGGGTAGCAAGTCACATCCTGATATCTGGCAGGGTGATGATCGACGATTGCCAAGTGTACCCTCTGGTAAACTAACATAACTATAGAAAATCACCATGTTGAATCGGAAAATCCACTATAAATAGCCATTTTCAATAGCTATCTTAGTTTACCAGAGGGTATACACTAGTGAGTCCGTGGTCATGATCAGCATCATAGCAGTTTCTGCATCATCGACATAAGTCTAGACACGTGTTGAAACAACTTTATCCATTGTTACCCCTTTAATGTGGTAAACTCAATCATCAACCATGCCCAATTTTCACCAGAAATGGATTGTCTAAACATAACAATCCTGGATTGAAGGTCTATATAATTCAAAACACACAATACAGTTTAGATTGTTTGGGTTTTTCGTATCAAAAAATTGAGAAACACCTCAACAACATCCAACAACATCCAACAACACACTCAAAAGCTGTAATTTTGCCGGGCTTTCGGGCCGAAGTTGCGCTGGGGAACTGGCCTGCTGGACATCATTGAAGACGAGGAGGAATTGGGTTGTCATGATGCCAAACAGGGCATGGACAGGAGAACAAAAACTTGAAATTACCAAGAATGACCAATTGTTATTCATGTTTTCTTGAAGTTTGCACCCAATAAATCTGTTGAGTTCACCCTAATTCATCCTAATTCACCAAATACGGAAAAGCAGTCACTGAACAATGTGCCTAGGATTGTCTAGGGATGGAAAAGGGGGCGACAAACCAGGCCAGGATGGTTAAGCATGAAATTCTGGATTCTGCCTGTCCTCAATGTAAAAAAAACACCCTGCAGAAAAATACAAGAAAAGAAGAAAGCAGCTACACGGTGATTTTGCTTCTTATCCTCATCATGACGAGGATGACCATGAAGACGTTCACGACAGCAACACATCAAATATGTGAAACTGCAACTTTGCATCAAGAACAACTGTTGTAATTATTGATGCTAATAATCATGCTAATATTGATTGACAATCACACTGCTGCCAATAATAATAATAGTAATGATAATAACAATAATAATAGTAATAATAATAATAATAATGATAATAATAATAATAGCAATACGTCTATGCAAACATACAAGGTGGGTACTCCCAGCAATACGTTGGTTTATAAACCCAACTATAGTTCTATCCCCCTAATCGACCCTAGTCAACGATGTGCGTCAACTTAGCTATAAATAAACCAGCTATACATTCCCATCTTTGTTGGTTCAATCACCAATTTAATCTTTTTCCTATTGTTTCTACGGCCTAGATTTAGACATCTAAACCAATGTCAAACCCCTTCCCCGGCAGCCCGGTCGGTCGAAAAGGCTGCCCCACCAAGACCAGGGGCGCCAGAGGAGTGAAGAAGTCGTGGAAGGAGATGACAACCTCAGGGCGGTAAGTCATTGGGTGCAAGGGAGGCTATTCTATGGAACCTCCCCAACAAGATAGAAAAATAAGCTATCACTATTTTAGTGGGTTTGACTGTTCTATCTTTTTTTCGAGGGGGTGCCCTTCGACAATCATGGCTGGCTTGGAAGTCCCCTACAACTGGTTATACCTGGAGGTTTTTGGCTGGGAGAATCATCTTTAAATTGCAGATTTTCCGGCAAGCCATGTTTGATTACCGGAGGTGATTCCACGTTTTTCTTGGGTTTACCGCGCTCATCAATCTTGCAGCAACATCATGGAACAACACCCTGCGTTGTGATCATGATGCTGCTGCGAGGGTGCATCCTGCTAAGTGGGGGAAGGACACAAATCCGGTTTGCAACCCATAGAGTGCCATACAGCACAAGCAATCCAGAGTCTATGATCAATCTTCAGGTCCCTGACTGAAAATGAATTGCAATAGAAACTGGCAACTTTCTCTGAGGGATGATGACACCATGATAGACCACCTACCAACTTTCCATCTACATCCATCTACAAAATGGTTGCCAATTCAAAGCTCGGGGACTGCTCTTTGCAGTGGAACAAACACAGCGATGCCTAAATTCAAATGCGTGTGGGTCATGCTTGATATCAATAAAAATTAGTAAATAATGAACGGTTTGCGACGGTTCTGCAAGACTCAAATGACCAAAATGGGTTGGCCGCCGGGGTTTACATTCTTCCTCATGCCCATACATAATCTCTGCTTGCCTTTTTTCTCTCTTGTCCAGACCAAGAAGCTTCAGAGGTCTCAAGTGATGTGGGAAGAGTGCAAACATCCCCGTCTTTACATAATTGAAACGTATATAATATAGCAGCATCCGCTTCAAACCAACACGGTATGGTCCGCACTGCAGCCTCTCCCATACCAAATCTTGAAGTTGGTTCTTACTAATGTAAGTAAAACAATCGGATCCGATTAGGATCCACCATCCCCAAGTTTGCCATTTTTACGGGTGGTATATAGTATATACCATCAATCCATATGGGTGGTTTATGGCATTGCTTTACTGACATTAGTCATCCTCGGCTGACCCTACCGGCACTGAGTTGCCGGACACCCGAAAGGTACGGCATGGAATTGCCTTCCTTGGCAGCTGGAATTGGAATCAATGAACACCAGCGCGTTCCTTTGACTTTTTTTGGGGGGAGGGTGCTTTAATTCAATGCACATGTTTAATATTCAAATCCCTTGATACTGTTCTTTTGACTTTTTTTTGGGGGGCAGGGGGCTTTAATTCAATCCACATGATGATGAATATTCAAACCCCTTGATACTGGTGCAAATGATGTAGCACCACTTTCTTCGGTGGAGGGAGATCGTCCAATCTTTGCTCGCAACCGAGTGGCCAAGGGCATTCCCGCATGGTACAAGACCTGGGTGTTCGTGGCCCCTGCTGTTGTCCCAGGGCCCCTTTCCGCTTGCACAACAAGGACATAACAAGCCGTTGTGACAAGCGATCAATAAACCGGGGACAATCTATCAACTTCCATTTTGAAACACAAGTGGGTCACAATGTGGGACCTCTTGTGAATGACAAAGAAGGTCTTATTGAGTTGCATCATTCCTACCCAAGTTGGAGAGTCCATAATTTGATCTATGACCTATGTGGGCCTAACATTTGATGACCCAAAATTGCCCTATCAACCTACCATTAACCAAAGGTTTGATTCGTAGGAATGGCTCAAAACCAGTCCACCCACTACCAGTGAGTCACCAAGCGGGAAAAGAACATAGCCCCTTTCCCCTAGTGGTATATGCCCCCAAAAAGAACCCCTGGCTCAGTATATATTGGATCTATTCATTTTGGGTGCCCACTTTGGGGGTATGTTATGTTGGCAGGGATCTACTGCCTAAAATCATGAGGCCGCTGCCCACTGCTCTGCTTCGCTGATGCGGGCCATGTAGGCCTGCCGTCAGTTTCATTTTCTTGCCGGTCATCTTCCATTCACCGAGTATATGTTTGGTTCGAGTGGTAATACTTCATGTACGAAATATTACGAAATATGGAGGTTTCCCAATAATTACGGGGGTGCCCCCAAATCATCTAATTTGATAGGATTGTCCATTACAGACTATCCGACTATCCATTTTGGGGTATCCCCATTTTAGGAAACCCGCAAATGTCTAGTATTGTCTGTCCAACCATACACTATATATATATATATATATGTCCTCATTGTTGCTTCATCCAACGTCGTGTTGACCCAACGCAGCCTCTTCACTGGAGGCTTTGGGCGCAAGCGCCTGCACCCTGGCTTCAGCAATGTCATGCATCACCGGAGATCATGAAACGTCATAAGATTGCATAAAATACATAAACAAAACAACACAAAACAACACAAAACAAAACAAAACACTAGAATACAAGAAACACTGAACACCTTCAAATATCTTTAAAAAAAATCTCAACACGTTACATAAACACATCATGAAACGCCTCTGACACGGCCCCAAAAACGCCTAGAGAGCAACTCTTCGTTCTCCTTCACCAGGGCCTGGTTGCATCCAACCAGCTGCAAGACGAACTTGACTGTTCTCACGGTCATTTCTTATATCGCCATGGTGCCATATGCCATTGTGGAATGTAATTCAATCAGTCTATACTCCCTCTAATTTGCATGGCACCTTTTTCTATACCCAAACTATCATATATACGTTTCTGCTGGTGAGCATCTATCAAATCTTCTCCAAATTTTGGGGCAAAGATTAAAGTACTTCAGTCTTACAAATGGTTTAAGAACACATCCAAGGTTTACTCAGCCAGTCACCAACCAACACGAATGGCTGAGGAATCTCCAGCCTCATTGGCAGCGAAGAGTCTCGAGGCATCCGCCTGACCCACTGAAGCGAGGAGCTTTCGTCAATCAGGTGTAAGGCCTAGAAAGTTTGAAGCAAGTTCACATAAGTACCCTCTGGTAATTTTAACAGTTTGCGATGGGAAGTCACCTTTTTCTCTAAGTAAACCATCGATCCTAAACTAAACGGCCCGTGGATTCAGTAGCGAAATAAAATCACCGGAGAGTATACTCAAAGAAACAATGATCAAAGTGCATAAAAATCTACTCAAGATGAAATCAACGTTTTGACTCATGACACATTTGCATTGCCCGGATTGCCTGGGGACCCTAAAATCATCCCCAATGGAAAAGGTTAAAGGTTAAACCAATGGCCTGGGGGAACCCGCATTTTGGAAAACATATGTGTTTCCCCTTTCATCAAAATATAATAAACTGAAATGACTGATTATTACATTATATCCCATCAGATTTCCATTCATGTACATATACATGTATATATAAATAGGTGTGTGTCAAAAAGAATATCCACATGACATATTACCACAAAATATCATAAAACACCTTGTAGATATCCAAACAAAATGTCTACGAAAGTTTTGACAGGATGTGAACGTTCGATGATGTCCCCCATCATTTCCGGGACACTGATCAAACAAAATATTTCCATGCATCCAAGAAAGAAGATCCTAGCTGCATCATTTTGTTAAAATCAAAAATTGTCGAAAATATCTGGGTTTCAACTTTTTAACCACCTTTTTTTGGGTGAAACGCATTCACCAATGCCACAACCCGGTCCTCGGAGTTCTCGCGCCTCGAGCACTCCCTGCTCCATCTGCCAGGTCTCTCCCTGGCGTCGGTACTCTTCCACCTCTCGTTGCAAGAGAAGCCTGGCTGGGGAGCGTCAGATGTCCCACACAACTTATGGAAACATGTGGAAATAGCAATGGAAACACCAATGGAAGTATAGACTGGACTAGATGGGCATCCAGTTTAAGAGTTGTTTTGCAATTGATTCCACTTGTGTAAATTAGATGCTGCCCATCCAACCATATAATAGCAAAATGGGTATCTAATTCTATAACATCCATCTTTGCACGCAGATCTCCAGGTGGATTGGGGGTTGATATCATTGACATATCGATATTGATGTATCTTGATGTATCTTGATGTATCTTGATGTATATTGATGTATATTGATGTAAAATGATATCCGTGCTATGTCTGATACCATCTGTAACACCATTGTACTGTGGGTTTGATGTCTATGGATGTTAAACGATGTCATATGCCGTCATATGAGTCTCCGAACCGCGCTGACCCGTCCCGAAAAGCAAATTGGTTCATCGAATTCCCACTGTTTGAACCACGACTTTCCTTGGACAAAATCCCTCATCTTGCTGAAATAACATCATTTCTTGTTGGAGAAAAACGTCATAAATAGATCGCACAAACAAAGATACGTATTTAAAAAAGTCAGGTGATAATCAAACCCCGAGGTCTGGCCTTAAGTATCCAGTTAGATCAGGATATTCATGGAGGTTTCATAAGATAGGGGTACCCCCAAATCATCCAGTCATTAGACCATGCCTTAGTATTGAAACCCATGGTGACCTGGGGATGCCCCACTTTAAGACCATCGAATGTGGGCAAAACAACAATAAGCCAGCCATTTGGGAATGGTAGACATACCACCTATTGATGGTGAAATTGGGGATGGTTTATGGCACTGTTTTACCCACATTAATGGAAAATCCTATTTCAATGGATGATTTAGGGATACCACCATTTTAGGAAACCTCCAAATGGTGAAATTGGGGATGGTGATGGATGGTTTATTATTGTTTTACCAACATTATGAACTATTAACCATAACATGGGATATATAGCTATATATATAATAACTGCTATGTGTTACATAGCAAAATATACAATGGTGGTCAAAGCCAATAATACCTGTTGGTAAAACAATAATAAACCATCCCCTAAATCACCATAGATAGGTGGTATAAACCATTCCAAAATGGGTGGTTTATTATTGGTTTACCCACATTAATACCTGTTTATCATGGTGGTTGCTGCCAGAGTTCCCATGCCTCGAAGCCTCCACCTCTGAGGCCTCCCGTCGCAAACGCTCCACCTGTCCGGTTTCACCGGTGGAGTTCATGGCAAAAGGGGCTGGGTTTGGAGATGTTGTATCATTTACCATGGAATTTACATGGTGATTTATGTGGATTTTTCACATTTTCTATGGGATTTTTCTGTGGGATTTGTAGTAGGTGATTGTTCATGTGATTGTTTGGATGATATTATGGGATTTCTATGGTGACATTCATGGGGAGTTTGATCGATCCAACCCAAGAAGACAATTCCCAACAGCTTGGCTATGGAAGTCATCGGACCGATTTATACAGTTCGATGATTTACCATGATGTACCTATCATCATTGGATTGGTTAATGGGAAAATCTTAACCGGAAACCATGGATTTTCCCATCAAATATAGGGGTTTCCTGTAAATTTTCCCATTAACCAATCCAGTGGTATCAACAATGGTGATTTTCCATAGTTGTGTTAAATCACCAAATGGTAGATCTTTAAAGCCAAATCGCCTATGACTGGCCTGATGGTTTGAACATGTTTGAACATCAAAACAGCCCTGGTTCCTGGATATTCATCCCTCACTTTCCTATGAGTCAATGCATTGGTCAAGGGGAAAATTTTAACCGGAAACCATGAAATTTCATGGGAAAATCCATGGTTTCCTGTAAATTTTCCCTGAAACCAATCCAGTGAATGAGAATCTATGGTTCGTTAATCCTCAGCTCTTCTCTCCCCATCTTTTTCTGCTTGCGAATCGCTTCTCGAGACTCGACCGTCTCCGCCACACGGAGCTATCTCACCTGGACGCCGTTGAAGCGAGGGATGGTGATTTGTCGGTAGGGTATCGGCCCGGCTCCTGTTGGATCCTGTTGATATCTATAGGTTTTGGACTCCTTGGGGCTCGTTTAAGGCCACCATACACAGCCACCTGGCGCGGTGACACTTATTGAAATGGTGGGGGATGTTTTGGGCTGCGCTTTCAACGGCCACACTCACTATCTTTGATCAATTTCATGCTGCTGCAGGAAGTTCCGATATTTGGTGGTATCAACTGGTTTCCTGAAACATTGCCCATATACAAATCAAGCCAGCTTCACTAGAGGTCGCGAAGTGGCAAAGAAGAATCCCAAACTTTCCCAAGCAGCACAAAACCAGGCCTGGTGTCTTTCCTCACGGCTCCTGAGCCAAGCTGTACACGGCCAAGCTGTGCGTAGTTCATATCAGCTCCAGTGGGTGGGACGAACATTTTGACCATATCAACCATCCTCCATGTAAATAGATATAAATCACCGCAATGATCACTAGAAATCCGTATGCCTCAGATGAAGCTACTATCATTTTAAGAAATATTGGTGTAAATCACAATGAATCATTATTAATCATTAGACATCGTGATGAATCCATATATATCCGCCGACCCCGGCCGACGCAAGGGGGAGCGCGTAAGGGAAGAAGAGTTTCTGGCACAAGCAACAGCAGCAGCAGCCTAGCAGCAGCAGGAGCAGAGCAACAGCAGCAGCGCGAGCAGGGTCACCAGCAACAGCGGCAGCGGCAAAAGCTAGCAGGCAGCAGCGGGAGCTACTGGTTTTGGAATTAGGTCGTCCTTTAGGGGCAAAAGTTAGCCGTCCATCCAATCTTGTTCTATCTATCTTTTTCTATATCTATTTTCTATTTCTACTATTTTCTATCTATCTTTTTCTATCTATTTTCTATTTCTACTATTTCTATAGGGATTCAGAAGTGACGTTAGGCACTTTTTCGGCGCGGTTTTGAAACTATTGCGTCCTTCAGAGGCATGGTGTTTTCCTGCCGGGAGGTGC
>BGPT01000362.1:240642-271803 GCA_003297045.1 Symbiodinium sp. clade C Y103 | reverse complement strand
GCAACGACAGCTGCAGCAGCAGCAGGAGTAGCAGCCTTCCAGCAGCCGGCCCTAGCAGTAGCACTGGCAGTAGCAGCAGCAGCTGCAGCAGCAGCAGCAGCAGCACTAGCACCAGCAGCAGCAGCAGCGTTTCAAAAAACACGCTAGGAACACGCTAAGTAGATTTTTGGTGCGGTTTCGGATCGGATTTAGGTTGTCCATCCAATCTTTTTCTATTCATTTTCTATTTTTTATTTTCTATTTTCTACTTCTATAGGGATTCAGAAGTGACGTTAGGCACTTTTTCGGCGCGGTTTTGCAACTCTTGCGTCCTTCAGAGGCATGGTGTTTTCCTGCCGGGAGGTCTTTTTTTGCAGCAGCAGCAGGAGGAGAGGTTGCATAGCAACGACAGCTGCAGCAGGAGCAGGAGTAGCAGCCTTCCAGCAGCCGGCCCTAGCAGTAGCACTGGCAGTAGCAGCAGCAGCTGCTGCAGCAGCAGCAGCATAAGCACCGGCAGCAGCAGTAGCAGCAGCGTTTCAAAAAACACGCTAGGAACACGCTAGGCAGTTTTTTGGTGCGGTTTCGGACTTAGGTCGTCCAATCTTTTTAATTTCTATAGGGATTCAGAAGTGACGTTAGGCACTTTTTCGATGCGGTTTTGAAATTATTTCGTCCTTCAGAGGCATGGCGTTTTCCTGCCGGGAGGTGCTTTTTTTGAAGCTGTCTTCCTGTCGGTAGCTGTGTTTTTCCGAGGTTGTCCAAACTATTGCGTCCTTCAGAGGCATGGTNGGTGCTTTTTTTGAAGCTGTCTTCCTGTCGGTAGCTGTGTTTTTCCGAGGTTGTCCAAACTATTGCGTCCTTCAGAGGCATGGTGTTTTCCTGCCGGGAAGTCTTTTTTTGCAGCAGCAGCAGGAGGAGAGGTTGCATAGCAACGACAGCTGCAGCAGCAGCAGGAGAGGCTGCCGACTGCTGCAGTAGCTGCTGCAGTAGCTGCTGCTGCTGGGGCCTGCTGCTGGAAGGCTGCTAAGGGCTGCCGCCCCTGCCGCCGACCCCGGAAATCCTAGATCAATGTGGAGTACTTTGTGCCTTGGTGAAAGTGAGAAGGTTAATTATGGTGATAATCNCCGGAAATCCTAGATCAATGTGGAGTACTTTGTGCCTTGGTGAAAGTGAGAAGGTTAATTATGGTGATAATCCCCATAAATTGGTATATCACTTGTACAGTAATCATGACCATATAACCACCATCAATATCCATGGTTACCCACAATAATGATGGACAAGATTCGATAAGTATAAGAATCGACAAGTATCCAGAACTATGGTGATAAGACCATTAGAAGTATGATATGAAAAGGATATGAATAAGATGATAGGTATCCGTAAATAAAATCGCATTTCCGTCGTTCACTCTATTGATCTCCGCCATCATGGTGGCAGAACTGGGCGGCATGGATAGTGGGAACAAAAAGTGGGAACAAAAAATGTGAATCAGGTAATTTGACCGTTTGCGATTGAAAACCAAAAAAATGCAATAATTACTAATAATAGGTGAATCATTGATTAATGGGCCATGTTCAATAGCTATGTCAAATTAGCCCAATTNAAAAAATGCAATAATTACTAATAATAGGTGAATCATTGATTAATGGGCCATGTTCAATAGCTATGTCAAATTAGCCCAATTTCCAGACATAGCCACCTTAGAGAAGGATGGTTTCTGGATGTGTTTATGTGTTTGTTTGGTGAGGATGGACCACGATCTGTATGTTCTCAAGTGTAACTCGGTTAAGCCGATTTAAAAAAGGTGGCATAAATGCAGATGCCACCATCACCGATCAATGTGGAGTACTTTGTGCCTTGGCGAAAGTGAGAAGGAGTGCGGGGGCAGGATCATGTCGCATAAACCTGTGCGGCAGCAGCAATGCGGCGGCAGCAGCAGCAGCAGCAGCAGCAGCAGCAGCAGGAGCGGCAGAAAGACCATGCATCTTCAATTCTTCTATTCTTCTACTTCTATTCTATTCTATAGGAATTCAGAAGGGACGTTAGGCATTTTTTGCGGGTTCTTTTTACATGGTTTGGGCACGAAATTAGGTGGTGTTTGAGTGTTTCGCATGCGCTCGCCCAAGTACTGCTCCTGCAGCATGCCAGCAGCAGCAGCAGCAGCAGCAGCAGCAGCAGCAGCAATGCAGCAGCAGCAATGCGGCAGCAGCAATGCGGCGGCAGCAGCAGCAGCAGCAGCAGCAGCAGCAGCAGGAGCGGCAGAAAGACCATGCATCTTCAATTCTTCTATTCTTCTANAATGCGGCGGCAGCAGCAGCAGCAGCAGCAGCAGCAGCAGCAGGAGCGGCAGAAAGACCATGCATCTTCAATTCTTCTATTCTTCTACTTCTATTCTATATCTATATGCGGCGGCAGCAGCAGCAGCAGCAGCAGGAGCGGCAGAAAGACCATGCATCTTCAATTCTTCTATTCTTCTACTTCTATTTTCAATTCTTCTGTTCTTCTACTTCTATTCTATATTCTATAGGAATTCAGAAGGGACGTTAGGCATTTTTTGCGGGCTCTTTTTACATGGTTTGGGCACGAAATGAGGTGGTGTTTGAGTGTTTCGCATGTGCTCGCCCAAGTACTGCTCCTGCAGCGTGCCAGAGGTCTTGGAGCGGCCGGCTAGCTGCAGCAGCAGCAGCAGCAGCAGCAGCAGCAATGCAGCAGCAGCAATGCGGCAGCAGCAATGCGGCGGCAGCAGCAGCAGGAGCGGCAGGAGCGGCAGAAAGACCATGCATCTTCAATTCTTCTACTTCTATTCTATATTCTATAGGAATTCATGTCTTCATCTTCATTCATCATCTTCAAAAATTCTATAGGAATCCAGAAGGGACGTTAAGCATTTTTTTGTGGGCTCTTTTTACATGGTTTGAGCACGAAATTAGGTGGTGTTTGAGTGTTTCGCATGCGCTCGCCCAAGTACTGCTCCTGCAGCGTGCCAAAGGTCTTCATTCTATAGGAATTCAGAAGGGAGGCATTTTTTCGTCTAACTTTCTATGTGTTTTGGGCACGAAATAGGCGGCAGCAGCAGCAGGCACCAGCAGCAGCAGTAGCAGCAGCAGCGGTGGCGTTTGGGTGTTTCGCATGCACTCGCCACTGTAGCAATTGGAGGCTATAGCTCGCTGCAAGTGCAGCAGCAGCACCAGCAGGAGTAGAGCGGCTGTCGTACTTGAAGTTGCCAAAGTATTCGTCCTTGAAGTTGAAGAAGTAGAATCCGGGGTCGGCGGCAGGGGCGGCAGCCCTTAATATATAATTATATATATGTGTGTGTATTTACATTAACTCCAACAAAAAGCAGAAAAGTGATTTGCCGCTATTTCAGATTTGGATTTTCCTTTTCTATCCTTTTTGGGGGGTGCTATTAGGGCTATAACACACGCACACACAAATACCTAGGAATCCCCGGGAAGAAGCTGAAAGTGTTTCCAGGATAATATAATTATATACATGGTATTTACCTCATTTGCCTGCACCACTTTTTTGGGGGTTTTCATATGGTGGTTTCCATTCATGGAAAATCCCCAATAGCTGGATGGTTTGTGTCGTGGAAAATCCCATCTATAAATGGATGAGAACTCGGGTCTCCATGACTTAGGAACATCTCTGTACATTTATATTCCATTTACAAGATAAGTAACTGGTTAGTAACCATAGTTACACCCCAGTTCAAATATACATATATATATATCTTTCATTTTATTTATCTATTTATATTGTATAAATATAATGAACTGTATATAAGTATATATATATATATCACATATCTGCCATGTCAATCTTTCTGCAGGGTGTAGGCCTCCGACGACTCCGTCCCGATGTCCGTCCTGCCGCGCGCGCTTCGCTGCAGGTTCCAGCGACTCAGCTCCGGTCGGTGTCGCTCCTTTCCTGGGGCGACTGGCATCTGCTACCGGTGGTTTGTTGATCGCATGCTATCCTCCAGTCTACTACGGATACTGTAGATGGATAAATCCTGCACCACCAAAAGGATGGTTGAAAGATGGTGAAAGCCTATAAATAATGGGATTACCACCTATCAAATGGTGCAGGATTTGGCAACCATCCACAGTATGAAATAGCTATGGAATTGTTCACTATCTAAAAAAATAGGCCGATTCAATCTACAAAGAAGCCATTTTCAAAAGCTGTGTTGAATCAGAAAATCTTTACTGGGATCAATGGTAAACCATGGCAAACCTATCGAAAATCCCAAAGAGGTAACAAAATCTGGTTGTGAATGGCTTCAATCCATTCTGTCAGGGTGCCACTTCCCCACTTGGCATGGTGGTGCAAATCCCAAAAACAAGATGGAATGGAATGTACTTCTTCTGGAGTGTTCCTCTATATACGGAATTATCTATACCCAAAAGATGCCGGAAACCCAGGTTTGCACAAGTCCGAGAGATGATGGCATCCTGCAGATTCTGGAATCTGCAAAGAATTGCGGGATTACGCTCCCCTTTGCTTAACAAAGAAAGCACTTCAATACACTCAACAAAGGCTCGCAATGTGGACAAACCTGCCTATTATCCAGCTCCTGTTCTGCAAAGCACAGCCACCCCCCTACAAACAAAAGCCTACAGTAACGGCTATAACTAGCGTGTATACTCCCCCAAAAAAAGTTCATATAGATGATATTAAATTAAACTTGGAATTCGCCACCCAACAAAAAGGCGCCCCGCGCCACATCTCCAAGGCGCTCCGGCACCTGCCATGGTTTTTCGGATACAGTATCATTTGGTGGGGGCTCAGCTGAAAATGGGTGGTTTTCGGAGTATCGCGCAATGGCAAATTCAATGGGCAAATATGATGCAATATGATGATAGAGCCCTTGGGATGTCTTGGGGGACCCATGGGGGTCCTATTTTCAGACAAACCCCGATTGGAACAAAGGAATGAATATGAATGAATTGCCAATCATGGCCAATGATGCTTTATTTTTCGCCCATCGCTCCAGCCATTCCCGGAATGCCCTTCCCGGGATTCCCAGCAGCCTCGGGTTTCGTGGCATCATCTCCTGTGCACCCAGTCACTGGTCACTTTTTCTTGTGTCATTCCATTGGGCCAACTGCCACTCAGGAACTTCTCGTCCTCTAGTATTGGTCTGGTTGGTGCTTGGCATACATCCCTCATCTTTGGCATACACATCTTGGAGTGCACAAAGACAATCGGGGGAGGACAAAATGGCCAGGTAGACAACATATAGTCTATGGACAAGCGACACAAAGAAGACCTCAAGGATAGATCAAGGGACTCCTTGGTTGTCTTTTCCAAGTTGTCAAGTCCACTGCCAAAATTGCCATCCAGATCCATTTGGTGGGGTCATACATCCGCTTTTTCATACGGAGTTACTGAGATACGACTCAAAAGTCACTGGATTGTCACCTGAATGAACCATCCTCGATTGATTTAATGCACCATCCCCACGCCTCGAAGAAGGCTGCACAGAGGTTCCAGTGCACGCTTCAGGGAGCCTGCTGTGATGCTGCTGCGCTACTCCACACACATAGCTAGTCACCAGTCAGCTGATGATCTCATCTCTGATTTTTTTAAACTACACATGACTCCTTGAGTCGTTCTCAAGCACAACAATGTGTATAAAATATAAACAACAACGTGAAACTTCAGAAAGTTTACTGTATGAAAGCGATGGCTGGATATGCTGATGGTAAGGCAGGGGTTCACGACTTGTCAATTTTTGAGTAGCTCCATTGCAAAAGGGCCGTCATCATTTACGAAGGAAAAGCTGTTGATCTCAACTATCTTGAATTCCTGGCCGGTTCAAGCCAGAACGTGCCACAAAAGCTCCAGATGAGCACAGCTATTTTTGTAGAGGAAAATTTGAAATTCCTTGATGTCTCTACAGCCTTTACTTTACAATACGTATGTAAAAACCCAAGTCAGCCATATAAAAAGTGTACCCAAGTCTCCGACAAGCACTCAATTTCCCACCTTCTACACGAGAGTAAAAATGCTAGGTTGCGACTTGCGACCCCTCAATTTCTCCTTTAAAAAAACATATGGCTTGATAAGGCACTCAATCTCTACCTTTCTAGAAGAGAAATTCCTTGATGGATATGTACGGACAGTATATAAATATACATATACTAATTATACCTAATTATACGTACATATATAACTTATATAACCCAATTGTATATACAATTATATATTGTATCATGTTATATTCTTGGAATCACCACAAAAAAACATTCCCCACCCTCCTGTCAGGTGCCCCCACTGATCTTAGCCGAGAGCTGCTTTCCAAGACTGACGCGCGCCGTCAGCTTCCTTACAAGGCACCAGGTTTCACTACAAGTAACCTCCGGTAGCACAGCTATGGAAATCACCAACCGCATGTAGTTTGATGATTTGCCTAATACTGGTGGTCTTCCATAGTTATGTTCAAATTACCAGAGGGTACAAGAAAATATCCGAGATGTTGGCAACCAACCAGCCTCCATAAAATGCCACAACATGTTGGTTTCTCAAGCGTCTTCTGGAATTTCTCCCGCTATCCCACCTGGGTTGTGTTTTTGTGGCCCATCAATGGCAAGTTTCTGTTGCTCCAACTGCTTCTTTTCCTCAAGCGCCTGGCAGTTCCAATCTTCAGCGTTTGCTGATTGCTTTCTGACCCAGATCCCAGAAGGGATAAAGAATAAAGATCTGGTAAACTAACATAGCTATGGAAAATCACCCTTTCTAATTGGTAAATCAACTGTAAATGACCATTTTCAATAGCTATGCTAAATTACCAGAGTGCATTCCAAAAAATGCTCAAAGTTGATCAAACTGACCCGAGGACATCTGAAAATGGAGTGGTGCTTTTCAACCCTCAGCCGAACAGGAATACTGGCTCCAACCAACCTCCAAAAAATATAGGGGATTAGCCCACCCCCCCTGCCAAAAAATCCCAACACATGCCACAAAAAGAAGTGTCCCGAAGATCGCTCCCAGAGTCAGCTCTGTGACCCAGGCCTTCAGCTCTTCCTCTAAAGAGATCCGCTTCTGGAGTTCCTGCTGGATCATTTCTGTCAAGGCCGTGGCCCTCTCCTCGGCCGATGGGATGGCTGGGCCCCTGGAAATGCCCACTGACCTGGCCATTGGGATCTTTGAAGTGCCAGGGTGAGCTTGTAACCCCAAGATCAACCATATTTCATGCTTGATACTGTGATATATGATGACACCCCGCAACCTTTGTAACGAGTCTAAGATACTCCAAGTCGAAGTATCCCCGATCTATCGGTAGAATGAGGTGTGCTTTATCGTTGGATTTAACTCATGTATCAGTATTTAACCAGAATCAACCTAGCTATCCTAGCTGCCGTCCACCTGGGCTATCGCTGTGATAGCGTCAGCGTACATCCTTGAACGCACACACTTTTCACCTGGTCATGTCAATGTCACATCTCTAATCCTGCGATTTCAATGCCCTCCAAAAACCAAAAAAAGGCTGCGATACAATTATACCATGCGAATTCTTTGCGACAACTAACCTGGGTCCTTGCTGCCAACAGCGACTGGGACAGTTGTTACATGCCGTTTGTTGGCACCTATTCATCTTTGGGTGCTGCAGAATCATCGCTATCAACATGGGCCATGATGAGTACCAAAAGGACCTAGAGTTTTAGGACCGGCTTATAGTACCTGGTTCAACTTATCTAAGCTTCAAGAAGCTCATGCGAGTTTCCAGTTCTTGAACGGCAGAACTGGGTTTGTTCAAAAAATCCTGCCGGCTACACACCACCCATCCTCAGCATGCCTGGATTGTGTTGAGTTTGCGAATTGTCCATCCCCGTGTGGCTGTTATCTCTCTGTGCTTTTGGATGCTTTTGGTGGTTTTGTAATGTGTTTTTCCTGTTGAGCTCCCAATTTTTCTACCAAATCCTATTCATCCCCTGGCCGCCATCGCCCACCGAGTCAAAGGCACTGCTTCTGCTGTGGAGTCCTGCTCCTTCTCCTGAAAAAAACTCACATCAGGAAGACGCCGGGGGATTAACCCTCTGGGCCAATTGGAACTTGGATGTGGAGCACATGGCTTCGCTGGGCCAACCATGCCGCCATAGAGATCATGGAGTCAAAATGCGCCCAGGGGCCCAGGGGGTAACAAATGGGCTGCTGGTGTTTAGCATCAAACCAACCCAGTAGCTATTGAGATCCAATGCATCCCTTTGCGGGGGCAATCACCCTACGTTACTGTCTCATGACTCATGTTTCTTTTTCTTACCCAAGAATGAGATGCATGTTCTGGTTGAGGAGCTCAGCTTCTGCTCTTCTTTGAAGGAGGCTGGATGCACCACCCAACCCCACTGCCAAAGTTCATTCAAAACTCGTGGATCGTGCATTTAGAAAAAAGGAAGTCCAATAGTTGAATGAACTATTGTCAAAATTCCAAATTATGCCCACCCATCAGCTCAAAAGTAGTACCCCAGAGTGGCCCAAAAACCAATCATGCCCGATCCATCAAAATGCTTCCAACTTCTAAGCCTGAAACAAATAATAAATTACTATAACAATAGTCATGTATATATACAAATGTGCGGGTATGTTGTATGATGTTATATGCAATATTATGCAATATATGTCCAATGTCCGGAAATTCAGGGCTGCCCTGCCTGAAATCCCGTGATCAACGGTCGCAGTTCTTCCAGCTGTGGTGTTTCCAGGTAGCGACATCTCCCAGCTGCTGCACGGCAGACTGAGCCTCGGCGCGGCTATCCATGGATCATGGCATACCTCATGCACTTTGAGGGAAAATTTACAGGAAACCATGGATTTTCCCATGAAATATAGGGGTTTCCTGTAAATTTTCCCTTCAACCAATCCAATGAGTTATTGGATTTTTTTATCTGAGGATCATGACAACATATATGATAACTACTTACTCCTGGGTGTTCGTGTATCTTTATGATTATTTTTGTATGGGCATATATTGTATATATGGGAAATATTCATGACAACTAACTGCTGCAAAGTGATGGATCGAGGGGTTTCTGTGGGTACATCTTTTTTTTGGACAAATGCACATTTCCACATAGAGATTGGCGACTTCAACCACCCGAACAAGAATATCAGTGAGTCATTAGGTGTCATCATCCCCAGTAGCCGCGGTAATTCTGCCCTGCTTCTTGTGGCCGTGCCAGGATGAAACATGGATTAACACAGCATAGCGGCATAGCTCCAACCTTCTACAAAAATTCGGGTTGACGCCAAACAACGAGACCTTCTGATTAATGTACCAATCCCTCGGGAGCCTATGAAATGTCACTATACCACTCAAAGTGTCTATTCAAAGTTTCAAAGCATGCCGGGGTATCCTCTTCCTGAGGGATCGATGAGAAAAGTCGATAAGATACCATAAATATAGGCTCCGGTATCCGCAGCCCAGCTACTCTCATACTTCCTGGTTTGGAAGTTCTGAAATTCGCTTTCAGTCTGCTTCCGCGCGGCGACTTCGGCCATCCGCCCATTCTCCTAAGAAGTTCCAACCATGTCATGATGGGTACCTGGTGGCCAAACCTTTCCAGGTCGTGAAGCTGCCAACTTCATTCCACCAACATCTACCAACCACTTTGAGGATCATCCAGTATCATCCAGTTAGAATCGGTATCCGCTTTGTCACTGAGGTCAGGCTCATATATGGCCCCCAGATTCTAGGGATGCTGCAACCTTCCCAACCTCATCGCTCACTCAAATGAGGCCAGCATCTGAGAACTTGATCATAGCACGATGGGCCCGCCTGGCAGTTAAAGGGGTGAACATTCGATCGTCCCCTGTAGATTCTTAAAAAGCGCATGTCTAGAATACAACTCCATTTGCACATATAGAATTCATAAGTTTGCATGTAAGACCGCAACAACAGAATTCCACACTGAAATCACCCATTGCTAATCATGCTGAATCCATTTTTCCAGTCAAGTTTGCTCCCATCCCACCGGTGAGCCATGGTGAACCTGAGGCTCAGCAGCTGTTTCTGCAGGCTGAGGCTGCAGACTTCGAAGCTTTGGGTCTCGTCGCCGTTTTTCTGCTTGGCCGCCTATCGGATGTCGATGGCAGTTCTGAAGGGGTTCCAAAAGGCCGAGGTACCCTAGGGTAAACTTACATAGATGCGGAAAACCAATGGTTTCCCTATGGGAAAATGATCTATATAATTACTACGATTACAAATGGTGGTTTTTCCACGGTTGACGAGAGGGTAACTCAAACCCCAAAGTTCAAATGATGATTTCGTTTCGCTGCTGATATTCTGAAAACATCAATATTCAACCATTGTCCACCCCCATCTTCCCCATAGTCTTTGTTGCACCCAAGCTTCATATATCTTATGAAAATCATACAGGATTATATCTTCTGAATATCCAACATGATGATCGGGGCCAGCGATCCATCATCCCACTGTCCACCACTCCATTGAATCCATCATCTGCAGGCTGCTATTATGATTATTATGTAATAATAATCCATTATAATTGTAAATGATATGGATATCATGTAATCGGATGTGGATAATTAATCATAATTTATGATTATTGCATATTACTCTCTCCTCTCTCTCTCTATCACCATCTACTATATTCGTATTGAATTGCCATTACGGTATATCCATCATCCATCATCCCCATTCATCCCATCACCGCATCCATCGCCCCATCCGTCCCATTCATCATCCCATCCCACCATCCCATCGGACTTACTACTATGGCTATTGTAATTACATTGATTACTATCATATCACTCTCATTCCTATGACTAATTACTACCAGATACTGACTATCAGTACATATCAGTACTATGATTTCTATTCTAGTATCCATCAGATACGATCAGTACTATGATTTCTATTCTAGTATCCATCCTCATTCCCAACCCCCGTCCCCAACCCCAGCCCCATCCCCATCCCGGACCTTCAACTTCTCCAAGGTCTCATAGATTTTGCCCGTCGCCTCCCTGGCGGCCTGGAAGCCCAGCTCCGGCGCCAGCGCCTTCAATTCCTCCGTGGCGATAGGGTCGCCGCGCCGGGCGTTCCTGGCGGTCGTGAAAAACGTTGCGCGAAACGTGGGAAAAGCGTGGGAAAACCATGGGAAAACCATGGGAAAACCATGGGAAAAGAGGTGATTTCACATTAGTATCAACTGATGGTTGGATTTCTTGGAGAGTTTTTGATTCAAAAATCGGATCGTTTTGGTGATGTTTTCAACAACTAATGAAACAGGACGGAACTATGGCTGCGCTGGGAGTCCGGCAGGTGGAGAGAGGCTTCCAAGGCAATTGGTCACCCGAAAGCTGGCGAAAAGCATGGAAAAACCACATGGTCAATACCATCCCAACCGCGGATGATCAAATCCTGTCATCTTCAATCCTTTTCCTTCACCAGATTCCCGTTGTCAGCCCCTCATGTTCCCTTCATTTTCTCAGATCCCCAAGTTTCTCAGTTGAAAACCCACATGATTCTTCGAAAATTCCCCATCTATCTAGCTTCAACTGCTTCAACTTCCCAACTTTTCCTGGAAAAATCCTGCACAAATCCATACCGGGCGTCTTCTCTGCGATGGCCGCCACAGCCTCGGCCGCCTCCTTTTCGGCCATGCTGAGAAAACTCTTCGGCCCCAGGCATCCCCAGGCGACTCTGAGCCAGCTGCAGATGGAAGTTTTTGTTCACAGAGACCTCTGGTAATTCATGGGATTTGCGGCTATGGTGTTTTCATGGTGTTTCAATGGGATTTAATGGGGTTGAATGGAATTTGTATGGTGGTTCATGGGATTTTATTTGTGGAAATTCATCGGATTTTATGGTGATTAGGATCCAAGCTTCAACCCAAATATATAGACCCTGCCATGAGTCTCATGAGTTGCGAACAGTTTGGGGTTGGAAGATTACTTTCCGAAAAGTAAGGCTTTTCAACTTCAGGGTCTATGTGGATGTATGGGGGAGGCTATTCAATTCAATCATATTAAGTCAGCATAAACTCTCATGCGGTTGGCAACCTGAATTCGTAGCTCCAGCTGGCTCCCCATTCTTGTTGGGGATATGGACACGGCCATCGCTCAGAACCATCCATCGATCTGTCTATCTGTGATATATGATGTTTGGTTGGCATCTCTTCTGAGATAGATTCTTTGTGCATGGAAGTGATGGAAACGATATAATTGCACATGCACCTGGCTGCCCTTCCAGGAACTCGACAGCATACAACACCGGAGCCTAAACATGCCTATTCCCAATGCTTCCATGTTCAAGTGCCAACGCATTTCTTACTCAGTGGGTTGCAGTTGCGTCTCCAACCCCCTAGCTCAGGGGCCATAAGATAAAATCTAAAGCCATCTGAAACCATCATATTTTGGTGGATTTTCCGGCTGAGCCCATCACATCTCATCACTGCCCCCGCTTTTCTCACGGGCGAAAGCACCGAAAATTGGAGCGAAACTCCCCTTTTGTTGGGCCGCTGAAGATCACTGGGAGGGCCAGACCGACCAGGGGATGTAAGCCTCCAGTGCTAGTGGGGCAAAGAGATCAGAACCCCTTGGCAGTCGAATACCAATCAAGATAGGATATTGCAATAGATCTTTGCTGAATCAGGCCTGTAAATATCTATACATCACATACAGTACGCTCTGGTAAACTAACATAGCTATTGAACATGGACCATTTACAGTTGATTTACCATGATTGACCTCCATAGCTATTCTAATTTACCAAAGGGTACCCTCCAAGAATCAAGCCATGGCAATGGCTTGAAGCCCCCAGGTGTTGATCATGTTCCCATTGCTGTGACACCTCCATGGCTAGTTCGAGAATGTCCCAGCTAGCCATGTTTGATGGCCGAAGGGTGTGAACCAATATTCCATTGTCATCCCAGAAAAAATTCAATCATATCCCATGATATCCCCCTTATATCACCATGTCTGTTGCTCAAATCCATAGTGAGCATCATATACCCTCCGGTGAACTAACATAGATGTGGAAAAACCACCATGTGTCGGATATATCGATCATTTTCCGAACAGGAAACTATGGGCCCATAGGTTTCCCATCATCTATGTTAGTTTACCCTAGGGTAAATCACCATTTAATCCCATTTAATCCCATTGATCGCTGTTAACTAAGTCTCTGGACTAAATGGCCATGAAATCCCATTCAATCCCATTGATGGATATAAAATCCCTGATTTTAAATGGCCGTTGGCCATTTTTTGCATCATTAAATCACCATTGACTCCCCATTCATTGGATTGGTTTAAGGGAAAATTTTAACCGGAAACCTCTATATTTCATGGGTTTTCATCCATGGTTTCCGGTTAAAATTTTCCCATTCACCAATCCAATGACCCATTGACTCACCATGAGTCCATGGTGTTTGACCCCCAATGATCCCCACCGCACCTCTCCGTCCATCAAACACCGAGCGCTTCGCACCATGGCCGCGCGCAAGAGCTCGGGTGGCTCCAGGCGTACGGCGGCGTCGACGTCCATGACCTCAGAAGTTCGGCAAGTCCGTAACCCCTGGGAGATACCAACTGGATAGTGTGTGTATATATATATATATATGTGTGTGTGTGTATTCTATTATGATTTTTCTGTATGTAAGGTATAAACATATATTTATATATTATATATATGTGTGTGTGTATTCTATTATGATTTTTCTGTATGTAAGGTATAAACATATATATATATATGTGTGTGTGTCATATATCATCATACTAGTATATCTTTATATCAAGATGTATTCTACCAAAAACAAATGCCAATGCAACTTTATGTTTAAGACGCTGGTTATTTTAAAAAATAGCGGCAATTGACACAGAGAAATGTGGATTCAACGGGAATTCAACTGATACAGTAAAATATGGTAAAATTGGCTGGTGAACGCTTAGCTACCCAATCTTATCCAAGAAAGCTGGATATCTACCAATAGAAAACGGCAATGGTTCCTTGCCGGGTTAGATCATCCGTCTGCGTGGTGATTCATACTGGTGACTGGTGTAGTTTTCTCTATACAACCAATGGTCGGCGCAGCCTTGCATCTGACAACAACTCGTCCCATCTATCATTAATTTCTACATGATCAAACTGATCAAACTATTCCCTTCCCACGGTTGGATCCATCTGAACTTTCCACATCTCCTGTACTATCACTGGAGCAGCACTAGCTCTTGACTTGTGATGCAAAACATATGTTTCACGGAAATGCCAATCTTGAAAAGGACAATCATCTTCCAAACTTTGTATAATCTTTGGATATCTTCGGGTTCTGTATTGGGTTTCAGTGGGGTAGCTTGACACTGCCGCAAGAATTAGAAGGTGGGACATGAATGGACATAATGCTTTCACTTGCTCACACCTGCTAATGTAGTTTGACTTTTTTGCACATGAGAAAAAGCGGAGGAATGTCCAACTTGGGTATGCCGCAAATTGGAATTGGTTGGTCCCAAACAAATCAAGTCACTGATCTATTTTGTTGTTGGGCACAAGGCGTCCCAGGCTGTCCCAGCCCAATTCGGGGACGCCTCTGTCTCCCTTGATCAACTACAGTGCCCACTCTCTCAGGTTTGGTGTGGTTGTACCAGTACCAGGTTTGTTCTCATTAGCAGTGCTGCTCAAAATGATCCATCTCACCATCTCCATCTATTTTCCCTTTCCCTCAAGCAGACATGTTGGATGGAAAAATAGTAAAACGACATTGCCGTGTTTAACAAGTCGTACATGAGATCGACCACTTACAGCAGAGCATTGCTACATGGCTACGTCTCAAACTTGGGCACCCCAAAATCAAATGATATGTATATATATATATATATATCCTCATTCCCCCAATGATTTTGTTTATCAAAATTGCCATTGAGGCCCCCCTTCCAATTTTGAGACAAACCCATGTTTTGCTGGGGGCTTGCCACATGCACCCCCTAAACTCAAGAAGGGAACCTGGAAAATGGAACGCCTTTCAAACGAAGTTAAAAACTTTAAGAAACCTCTAAACAAACTTCCGGAAAGAATTCAGAAAAGCTTAGGAGAACAACAAACTATGACTTAGGACGACTTTGACTGGAAAAAAAACCTTGTGCCTATTCCTGTTACCACCATCCACCGCACTGGGGGGGCGCCTTCCAAAAGCTCCACGTAACTGCCAAGGCGCTCCACTGGGATGGCCGATGCGGACCTTGGATGTTGGTGATGTGTTCCAGCTTTAAAAGAAACTGACTGCTCATATATCTGTATAAATACAGGTAGGTTTAAGATGATATACTCTTACATCTACATACATATCAGCTCTTTCAATCGGTGTTGATCCATTTTCCTCTATTGTTCTTAAACGCAAGTCCACAAACACACATACTGTACACAGATTCAACGTACATAATATCGTACATCAAGTACTAATAATTCGCATGCATATCATAAATACTATGTCTTGCATATCATCTTGTATTATCATACCATCTCCTGTTATGCGCACAAGCAACGGCGGAAAAAAAGCCAGGACACCAGAGCTTTGCAGCCATCATCGCTGCGTGGAAAGGGCTTGAGGCCTGCCTATGCGGTAAGATCCCAAGCAGGACCATGGATCCGGGCCATGGATCCTCTGGCTCACCAGCAGCTGATTGAATCTGTGGATAGAGACTGAAAGTTGATTCTTACTTTATTGAACTATATATGCATACAGCATACATGCAGTGCTTCCTGGAATCCTGTATATAGTTACGATTGAAATCATATGAAATTATGTATGCATATGCGTGTGTGTTTGTGTGTGTGTGTGTGCAGACTAGCCAATAATTATGGTTGAATCTTAATAAATCACTAAGCTGAAAAAAACTCTTATCATAGGGCCATTTGGGGAGAATTGTATACTTGTAAGATGATTTGCTCATTGAGACACCATCATACCCCATAATATCTCTATCAATCTCCATTGAATCACCATTTTTGCTGGGGGGTTCTCATCATTTTCCAAACCGGTCAGCCCTGGCCTCCGGGAAAATGCTACCCTCCAGTAGCGCTGCGGCTGCTGTGGCCACCGAGCCCGTCACGGGATATGCCTCGCAGCTATGGAAGCCATAGTCCATGTATAGACTATAAAATAAGGATGGCTATGTTATTTCCTGAGATTTTTTATGGTGATATTTACCTAACATTTGTTGGTTTTATCAGTTTTATCTATGATTTTATGGTGATTTTCCATTTCGCTAACAGTGAAATAACCAGAGGGTAAGGCTTGTGGGAATAAATGCCGGAATATATGGGTGAACAATGTCGGATTCTTGCATGTATAAAATATAGATTTATATATATATATATATATTTGTATTTATCATCCTGGAGCAAAGAGAAACAGTGTACAGATGGAATCAAATAGGAAATTTACCCCAAAATTGAACAAAAAAAATTGCTATGGATGGCTATGGTACATTTGATCTCTTTCCTCATCTATGGCCAAAATCAAACCCAGTAATAAGAAGATTTCAGAGACGACTCCGCTTGCCATGGACCAAACGCCCAGCTTTTCACATCGAACCCCAAGGATCCCCAAGGGCAACACACGACCCTGTCGTACCTGGTGGATCTTCTGCATGAAGACCTAGATGTCACCAAACATCATTGAGGATCCGTTGCACTTGTTTGGGCGCTAGATATATATATTATCTATGTATATGTATATATACACACACACACACGTGTGTGGGTATGCACCTAACACATCTACTTGTTTTCTGGTTTCCTGATTCACGTAAATACTCATTCACATCTTGATCCTCCCAGGTTTCCAAATGCAGCCCCATGACGCAAAGGGAGGAGAAGTCAGCATCCTGGCCAAATGGTTGGTGGAGGTCAATAACCCTGAGACAGCCTTTGCTTTGGGGGTGCCAATAGATTTCCATGATACAAAAACGGATTTAAAATTGGGGGTAGTCAAGATTGGATTACGACCATGGATTTACTGCAGAATCTACAAAGTTTCGACATCCAAAATCCCAACTGCAACCTTTAAAGAGTAGCGAGGTGTGGCAGCTGTCAAGAATAATTGTCCGCAATTGATCCGTTGAGATCTCTTCATAGATCTTCACAGCTATGCATCACCCCCAATTAAAATCAAATGCAACCAAATAAAATCCACAGAAAATAATGTGTATATAATCACATACTATAGCAATCCCAAAACAAGTTAGAAAAGTGAATTCTCACCATTTCATATCATTTCAACACAGGGATATCCCCAGGAGCCTTCGAGGCCGGCGGTGAAATTGCCGCCACAAAGGGCGTGTAGGGCGACTCTTTCTCCGCCAAGTGCCACTGCCTGGCGCTGGTCACCGAAAAGCGAAATGGATGGGCCAAATGATGGGTTTAGGGTGTTTATATATGTTATATACAGTATGATTTTATATGAACATCTGTTGATTATTAATAGTCTTATTCATGGAATTGATGAAGAAAATGAATTACAAGCTGAATGTCGCACTCAAAGGAAGCAAAATGCGATCACCACAGTAACCACTGATCCAAAAAATGATACAGTATGGTTGCCAATCAACATGGATAAATCATCTGAGGAGCAAGTTGAATATATTTGCACAAACCCATCCAACCTATCCACTCCAACTCCACTCGCTGCAGCGACCAAGCGACTCAACAATGCCCATGCGGACGGCTGCCACACCGCGGATGCCTGGATGAAGCGTTCTGTTGTTTTTTCTCGATCCTTCCCATATGGGCCTATGTAATGTCAACCCACATACCTGTATAAATACTGCATATCTATGTTTTTATTAATATACACATGATATAGATATACATGTATCTGTATATGCATATGTATATGTGTGTATACATATCCGTCTCTCTCTCTCTCTCTCTCTCTCTCTCCATCGCCATTCAGACCAAGTCATACATTATGTATATATATATATATGTATATACATGTGTGTGTGCGCGTAATTATATGTAGAGTTGCTTGTTACAATGGATATATACCCCGCAAAGGAAAAATCGTGGTGTGCCCAGTGAGGCATGGGATTGATTCATATTGAAGTCCCTTTTCGGAGGGTTAGCTCAGCTCATATTTTTTGGGGGGTGAAGTATTGCCCAAGTTTAATCTGGACTAGTAACACAATCACAATTGGATCGCTTCATTGTAACTTGAACTCGACAACCACGCCTTGGTCCCAGTGATGAATTTTCCAGTTGCTAAACGCAAAAAGTGGCTTGGGCCCTTCAAAACATAAAGCCGACCTTCTCCAACAGGGACTTCCGAAAAAGAAGTCTCTTCTTGAATCTCATCTCTGTTACATACTAAAATGGCACCCTCACATTTGCAGAATATTAAACATAGCTGTGCGTAGTTTAACCCTCCCTGGGTCAACATTCATCCAAGGTTTATCCCTCCCTGAGCTTCTGCAACATGCATGGCCAACCAAGCTACGCTCCACCCTGCGAAGTAGCGCGGCATCGTTCTTCAATGCCTGGGCGATGCTGCTGGGAATTATCCAGAATGATGTAGAAATACCTCTGAACTATAAACAAACACAGCGAACAGCAGTAAATGATTCTGATCTGAATGTTATGTCGCCACATGCTACCCACTGTGCCCCGGGAAGTCCAAGAACTCTCTGAATTTCGAACTGCCCAAACATGTCTACCGGAAAAACTGCGAAATTCTTTACTTCAGCTCACAGTCGGTGAAAAAGGGACTCCTCTAACATATGTTCAGAACTTTTCTTTACATATACATATGCATATACATGCACATATATGTGTATATACATGTATGCATACAAGTATATATAAATATAAATATAAATATATTCATGATTTTGTGCGTCTGGTTACGCCTCCTTTGCCAAAAAATCAGGCTTTCATATGCAGTGCCCCACTCGGACCTCCGCCTGCGCTTTCGGCCCGGCACTGGCCACCTTGAGAAACGGCCCGGGAATGCCCCAGGCCCAAGCCAGGTAGGGGAAATCTGCAGGAAAGCCTGGGTTTTTAGCCAAATATAAGGCTAAACTTCTAAACCTGGGATTTTTCCGGAACCACAGCTAGGAAACAAGAAACGAGTTTAAAAGCAAGTTTCATCAAGTTTTTATCCGGCCGAGATGGGGGCGAAGGCACAATCACGGATGAATTGGGAACCCCCAATGGCCCATCCTGAAGAACCACCTGGAACTGGTGAATCTTCCGGGGTATCCAGCCGTGGCAGTTCACTATCGCATCCGTTACATCCCTTCCCTGCCGCTTCGCGCGGCCAACGGGAAGTGGGTAGAAACATATGCAAACATATGCAAACATATGCAAACATCAAAAAGAAACAACTGTATGGATCTTATGGGTTAACACTATACTCGTATGCATTTGGTTGTTTTTGACTTTTCCAGTCTGGCACAAATGCCAGAAACATCTACCCACCACGTCCTTTTTGGATCTTAAAAAAACATCTTCTGCTTGGGTTGGTACATCTTGGTACCATTAATCCATGCTTCCTTCAATCAATATCCCAGGATCAAGGAGATCCAGGCACCTCCGGCTGAAGTTTAAAGAGATCCGTGGCGCGCATGAAGACCATGGGTTGGCCTCTTCAGGACCCGCATGGCAAATGCCGCTGGTCTTGTGTCCCAAGTCGGGAAGAACCGGCCAGAAACCTGAATTCAGGGTCTCTGCTCCTATCACTTTCCCACCCTCCCATTGTTGGCAGAACCGCACCTGCATCCAGGAGTGTGACGTCCACCTCCTCTGCCACGCTTTCCGGGCCATCACCAGGGACTTGGAGACTTTCCTTCAACCTCGCATCAACGCTGGGAAATCCACGAACTAAATGGGCATTGAAATGGAGGAGAAACACATCCATGATCGATGCCATGATGATTGAACATCCACTCTAAATGGTGTTTTAACGGGAAATCATCTATACTTGGCAGGGGATTCTCCATTGACATGTTTGATTTTCCGGAGGGAGCCCACTTCAATCTCCACACCGCTTGGGCCTCCGCAGGCGTTTCTTTTTGAACACATCTGCTTGTCCATCTATCCACGACATGTATATACTGTATTGTGTAGTAAGAATATGATCTGCATATGTCCCCGCCACTTTCAGAAGATACGCCTCTGGAAACAAACATGCCATGAGCAGTAACGGGGCCATCCCATTGTTCGCAGCTTGCTTCACGGCCAAGACACTGTCCTGATGGAAGCAGCTTCCCTGTGACGCTACCTCGAGTCGCCTTAGAAACATCGCTTCTTCCATATGATATACTTACCAAAAAGCAATCACAAATCTATATGCACAGATCTATCTAATCTACCCTACTCTTCTCCGTTAATTCTACTGTAATTACTCGCTCTACTCAACTCTGTACTCTCTCTTCAGTAAGTTAATCTAATCCAACCTGTATATCTAAACAGCTGTATGTCATGGCATGCAATTGGTCTAAGTACCTAATTACCACCGGCGCCACACTCTGCAAATTACTTGATGCAATCCCTGCAGGCAGCCGCCGTAGACACGGTGCCGGAGCATCAACCCCCATAATTTCACCTGTTCTTTTTTTTGGGAGGGTTCAATCAAGTTCAAGTGTGCTTGAAGAACAGCTTCAATTCTTCGTGGTTTTGCTTTGATAGGTGTTTTTTTGGAGGGATGGTCGATCACCCAAGGGTATCTACATCGTGTAGAGGTTGTTCCCTACCAGCTTCCAAGAACCAACTAACTGGTCAAATGACTTGCCAAAAACTATGTCCAAGAAATATAAGAAATCTTGGACCCAAATTTCACGGAAACATCAATGGAAATCTGCGATGTTTTCAAGAATTGGAAGGGAACACTTCAAAAAGGACCCCCTATATTTGGCTAGTTAAATCATGTTCAACCAACTCAATGTTATTGAATGTATTGCTCTAAGGCGCATTCTACAAGAAACCATGTTTTTTGCCATCAAATATAGGGTTGTCCGGAAAATTTCCCCTTAAAAACCAACCCAATGAACGATGCGTTCCTTGACATCTGCATACCCAACTTCTCCCCAGCGCAGGTCCGAGCGTCAGAGAAGTCCAAGTCCACCGGGGCGCCCTTGCCTGGCACCTTGGCAGAACCCTCAATGCCAAAGAATACCCTCTGGTAACGTAGCTAGTGAAAATGGCCATTCATAGTGGATTTTCCCATCAAACATGGTGATTTTCCATAGTTATGTTAGTTTACCAGAGGGTATATCAGTGTATGCCTAGTGTGTATATATATATATACATATGATTGTGTGTGTATATGTATCTATGTATCTAATATGCATATGTATCTATGTATCTATAGTATGTATAATAAATGTTACATGTAGCTGCATATATTATAGTCTTATAGAGAGAGAGAGAGGGAGAGAGAGGGAGAGAGGGAGAGGGACAGATTGAGATACCACCGGAACAACCCAAATTTAGGATGATTTGGAATGATGTGTCAATGGATTGATTTCAAGCGATTTATGAAACCATAGGTTTCCCTCCATTCAATTCTTGAACAATGACCGTGGTTCCCTCAGTCCCCTGAATCAATCAGTTACCAACTAATGGCCCTAGCTATTCACTAAATATTCACTGTGGAATCAGCTTCAACAACTGGGTGAAAAAAAAATAATCTACTATCACGTGGTTGGTAAACTCTTAGTAGCTCCTTCGGCTCTCCATCTGATACGCAATTCCGGAGACCTTTAGCTCCAAACCGCTTCCTGCTAACCACCAGAACCCATGACTTGGTCCCTTCCCAAGCCGACTTGGAGGGTTCCCTCATCCACTCTGCTTGCATATGCTGTATAGCCGTTCAAAAGTCGAAACAATGGCATACGAAAAACTTGATCTATGACATGCGTACATGATGTACATATATGCTAGATTGGCATTTGGCTATAATGTTGGTAAAACAATAATAAACCACCCATTTGGGAAGGGTATATACCACCTATTTATGGTGATTTGGGGGATGGTTTATTATTGTTTTACCCACATTATATTGGATAGAAGCCTGAAGAAACGGAGAGATCATTCCATCCAGGGGGGCCATCTGGCTTCGTCTCGGCAACCGCGGAGCGCCGAGCTGCTCCAGCAATTTCGACTTCTCCGTCGACCGCTGCCCTGCCCTCCTTGGCTTGGCGTGGGTAGGGTTCGACATCTCTAACTTCAAATCAAAATATATAAAGTCACTAATTGTAGTGTTAATTAATCAATTAAAGAACTAATTAGATAATTAAGTATAATTATATAATTGATATTAATTAGTTAATTAGTTAATTAGTTAATTAGTTAATTAATCAATTAATTAGAAACAAATCTAGGTGTGAGTTGCGAGTACTCTTCTGAATCTTCTCCAACCACTTCACCAAAACTGACAAGACTAGATACAACCAAGATCAACAGGCGAGCGGCTGACAGCTGCACAGTGCACTGCAAAAGGGCACCAGTGTTGGTATTGTGGACGCGGACCACTCGCTGCTTCCTGGGGCAAATCTCAACATGCCATGTGTAGCAGCGGAGCACGGGCAAGACTTCGATCATCTTATATCCAGTAGAATCAGGGGGATGGAAACCGGTTGAATCCTGGAAAACCTTCAGATATCTGCAGGTAAATGATGTCAGACTACCACACCTTGGATCCAAGAATGGCTACATAAGGGGATGGCAAGGGCAAATATAGGTGTGCGGAAGAGTGACTGTGTGTGCGCACGCGCGTCTGATTTCATAGAATAAGAGACTATAGTGAGAAATAAGATGAAATAAGTTTGTCTTGACATGTTTCCAGCATCTGGATATGGCTCCAACAGCTCTGATCTGCGCAACGAACGCGCGCGCACGCGTTTCGCGAGGACGAGTGGCTCGCTGGCGTCAACTTGAACAAAGCCTTTGTCGATCCTTAGCTGAAAACAAAAGCGGCAATTCTATGCAATTCTGGGTGCCAAATCCATCCAATTCGGTTGGATGTTGGCAAGCAGCCCCAGATCCCCAGGCCCCAAGAGCATAGACCTGTTGTATGCACATAATTTTGCGATACAATTAGAATCAATTACTGTAGATTGAAATAAAAAAAATATGCTCACACACACACACATTTACTTTGGTGTTTCTTGCCAAATTTCTATAACTTCGAGATACTTGGGATGGTCCCCGAAAGAAGCAGCAGTGGGCTGGGATCTCAGTCGAGACTCGCATAGGGTCCCACAGCTGAGGAGATATTCCCTGGGAACGCTGGAAATGCTGTGGGAATGGAATTGATGGCATAGGATGGGTGGCTCTAAAAATGGGGTATAGCCCAAATGCACATGTCAATGGGCAAAAAAACATCATAAACCACTGTGTATGACAATTCCATCGGATTGGCAGAATTCGAGGCTGCCAATCCGTTGCTGCTGCGGTGGTTCAAACTCTCCAAGGAAGACACTGCAGCCGAGGCACCACAGTTTCCACCGTAGTCCACCTGGAAGCCACGAAAACGTAAAGCCAAAAAGCCCCCCAAGGTAAGGGTTTTCCAGGATGAAGGATGCTGAGCTTTTCTATTGCCATGATTATTACTATCATTTACTATCGGTATCATTTGTTATCATCATCATTCATCACGGTTATCATTAGTGCCATTTTCACTATCGTTATGGATATATTTCGGTGGTGCCCTAAGCCATGACCAGCATCCAAAGATATCCCATCCATTCAGCAGCCTTGGCTTCGACGAAGGACACTTGGCCAAAGGTGTAATCCACATCCTGAGGTCAATTGGCTGGTCAAATGGCTGATCCAAAAAGTCATTCTTATTCTGTACCCTCTGGTAATCAAACATGGCCTGCTGGAAAATCCACCATTTAGTTCGGGTTTCCCAGCTAGAAACCTCCATTTAGCTCGGGGATTTCCAATTGCCACGTTTGATTACCGGAGGGTGCCCCAAAGAGGTTTTGCTTTTCCTTCTTGTGTTTCTGGATTCAAAATGACCAAGGACCGGCCGGCACCTGGGCCACCCTATTCAGCCAAGAAAGAGGGAAGCCTGGTACCGTTATCTCATTTTTGGGGATGGAAAGGCAAACTATAACTATGATAGAATATGTCTTGATCCTACAACTCTATCACTTCAAAGCCAATGCAAGGTCTCAACTAATATAATCATTGATCATTTATAACGACTCATATATCATAGATTTTTCTAATTTCAAATTATCATTCATTATGAACGTTATAATCATTGACAATAATCATTGATTGATAATCATTGATAAACATTGATTGATAACAAAAACAAAATCATAATGAAATCATGATGTAATGTATAGTCATTATTTTTTAATAATGATAAGCATCATTGATCATCTCAAGCATGTTCGCACCATGGTTTCACAACCATTCAGGCCAGACATGAGCCCAGCAGCAGCGGAGGGCACCGAGGGTGGCCCAATGATGGCCTGACAGGGTCTGCTAACACTGCCATAGGGGATACAAAACAGAAATGTCGGGTAATGTCGGGTACATTCGGGTACATATTACATAGAATAAATCACCATGAGAAAAAAGGAGGAAAATCACCATGAAAAAAGTCGGAAATCACTTGTTGATATGGTTTTAATGTGTTTTTGGGACCCCTCAGGAAAAGATGGCAGGAATGTGGGCGAATGCCATTTTGAAGGGTCAGATCAAGATTGCCGCACATACCACAGTCCATCGTAATTACCAACTACCAACGGTTCCCAATGTACTTGAAGTATCGAAGGACTGTGGTCCAAAACCAATTTCAACACTGGACAAGGGTATGCAAGGGTAAGGTCCCGTGTCAATCTTTCTGTCCATTGTCACGGCCATATCGATAAAATTACATTAAAATACGTGATGTGCTGGGACTGATTCTACTTGGTGATTCAGCCTATTGCTTTGCAAGTCTCAAGTACTGACCCTGGCTGAAAGATGCTGTAAGTGTCGCAGCAAATCTCCTACCTTTTGAGGATGATCCTGCAGATTCTGGTAACCTGGTAGGTCCCGTAGGCAAATCATCTATGATGCCGCTTGCGAATGATGGGGATGTTTCAGTGCCAGGATTCTTGCGGCACACTGGTTCTACTTGGAGGATCATCCCACCAATCGTAACTGGTTCATAACCCTGGTAAACGGATTCGTCCCGGATTCGTGGCGGATCCCACCCCACTTATAGACATTAAATTATGGAGTATAACTTATGGTAAAAAAAAATGCTTACTACTCTAACCAGTTTCGATCCGTCGGCTAACTTTTCAGTTCCACCAAAAAAAATGGCACCCTGAACGGCAGCTGGCCAGCTTGCTGGTGAGCGTATCGGCTCCACCCAGACCGTCAATCCTGAGTTCGAGTTCACTGGGGACGTTGAAGAAAAACTGCAGTTTCAACAACCAAAAAAAAAACAACATATAAAAAGATAGGTGTCAGCCAAAAAAAATGGGATCTGAAAATGAGTCAAGCCATTTGTCACCTTCAGAGGGTCCACGTTTGCAGGTCGATGGGTGCGAAACTGATCCCGCAGCTTTCCTGCTGCCGTTCCCTCCAAACTTGCTGCGGTCGAGTCGCTGTCGAGGATCTGGGGAACCGAAGATTCGCAATATCACAGCATCTCGTAACCTCCGCAGCTGAGCTGAAAACCCTCTTTAAGGTCACGTTGTCACTCAAAAGATCTCGCACATCTCCGGCAATGGTCCAAAAGGGCATGAGGGTCAAGTCCAGACACCAGCCAGTCACAGAAGTAGATACAACAGAAGTAGATACAAGGAGCAGTCAAGTGGCTGATAGCGACTAGTTGTTGTGAAAAGCTAACTAACCATGGAGAAGCAGCTCCCCCAACTGCCACCACGTCACGCGCCAGGTGCGGGCAGATCTGATGCAGCCAGGAAAATTCCCTTGGAGGTGCCACCTGCCAATCTCAGATGTTGCTGGGAAGCTCTTGCTACGCACAGCTGGTCGCGGGAGTGGGCTCACAGTGACCGAATCGTCTTCAATCTGAATTTGAAGAAAATATTTGATAAAACACGGCTGAAGTTGTTCCGAAATCTGCATCCATGGCGCGACCTCAAAACCAAACCAACTCAGGTCCGTAGCGTAGGTCAAGGAAGGGCTTGATCTGGATCTAGATAAGCCAGATCTCCATGTTCATGGCTAATCTTAGATACCCTGCATACAAGAGCATTACAAGTTAAGGTCTAGGGACTCTAGCTGGGCATCATATTCATCCAGGCCCTCCAGGTGCCTCTCATGATGGTGGTTTGGATGGCCCGCTGCATGGCGATCCAATCTTTTCAGCGAGCGAAGCGAAGGGTGTGAAAGGATCAAATGGGTCAACTGGGCATAGCGGGATGCTACAGGGCTGAGGCACATCTGGAGCATTGTTCGTTCATGAATCGCCCTCTGGAGCATTGCATGAAATATCTGGGTTGGGCAGCCAAGTCCTAGGCATTTTCAGTTGACCTTGCGCGTCCTGGGAAGCGGCCCTTTCGTGTTTGAAGTATTCCATGCACGGCGGATTGAATTTCTTGTGATCTGCATCTGGGGCCAGAAAAGCTGCGAATTGTCGTGGCTCCCCCCTACCAAATCACACGTCCATCTCCAGCGCTGCAATAGTGGAAGAAACTGTGGAAATGAACCTAGGAATAAATGGCGGTTAGAAATCTGCCATGATTCGGAGAACCTGCTAAATTGAAAGCAATCCATGGCGAAACCTGACAGAATGAAAAACTGACATAAAGAACACTGGCCATTTACAAGTTTGCAATCATCAGGATAATCGTCCAGATTTTTTGGGGGTCCATCATCTTGTATATGAGTTTTGCCCAGGAGGGTAAATTATTGTAAAATTATATAGGTGACCTCCAGCAATCCAACACTCATTTATAGATTATTATTCCATAATTCCCATTAAGAGCTAGAAATTTTCATTGCTATGTTCAATGCCCAGAAGTAGTATTTAGTACGAGTATTTCTTTTTGATTATCTGGTGTGTTCCAGAGAGAACAAAAACCTATTAAGGTTGGGATTTCCATGTTCCACTGTTCGCAAGTACCCTTTAGTAGTCAAACATGGTTTGCCGAAAAATCCTCCCGTTCGTTCGATGACTTTCCCGGCTATAGACCTCCATTTAGTTCGAGGGATTCCCGGCCAGCTACATTTGATGACCCCAGAGGCCAAACTTGACTACCCTCCAGTAAAAATGGACCATTTAGATACTGTACTGAATTACCTATTAATACTGTTAGCCTCCATAGCAAACTGTTAGTTTACCGGGCAATTCACGACGTAAATCTCACCCCAAGCATCCCAAAGAAACGCGGAAACCTGGCCACGGCTGTCGCCGAAGGCACCTCCTCTGCTGTCACTTGCTGCTCGCTGGCAGCGTCCAAGACCTGCAATGCCATTACGGTAATAGCAGCAATAGTGATAGAAAAAAACGTGATGATGATTCATGATGATCGCAACGAGCAGCAATACGTAAAATAGAAGAATCCTCATCATCATCATCATCATCATCATCATCATCATCATCATCATCTTCATCTTCATATGTAATAATATATAAATATATAATGGCAATCACAATCACAATTAATCACGATTGATTCAACAACAGCAATCATCTAACAGCACTCGAGCTCCCGACACTTTTTTGCAGCTGCTGCAGCTCGGACTTCAGCGTTTCGGACCTGGCAGGGGGCCATCTTTTGACCCAAAAAAGGCAGTTCTGGGTCAAGTTGGACACAAGAAATGGAACGAATGGTTGAATTGTTTCAACGTTATGGGCCTATAGTGCTTATGTATTTACATATCACTACATATCACTACATATCATGTATAATATATATATATATACATACAATCACCAACAGCAACCAACAGGCACCCATCAGGGCTAAAAAAAAACATCAGGGTCACCTTTGGGGGGGCTGGTTGAATTCCCCTGGAACCATCAGAATCCATATCTGCAACCTTTAGGATATAGAATTGTCGACACTGATTGGACAATGAAAAACAAAGAATTTCGGAAACCATCCTTTCTCATCCTTTCTCTCCTGGAATGCAGTGGTTTGCGGCAATTTGTCCCGTCAGCCAATGCTGGGAAGGCAGCCTCAAAAATTGGGAAGAGTGGATTTCAGAACTAGGAGCCTTTGAGATTCACTGAGCTTTGGACTCAGCTCTGCTGCTCTCAGCAATCCTTGGCTTGGGGCCCTTCTTGACATGACATGATACCAAGCCTTGCCAAGGGGTGCATATCCCCAGTTAAAAGACCTCCTACTCCATCTAAGCAAGATCGCTGCCAGCTGCGTCGCCGCAAGATGCAGGTGCTAGAACACCATTTTTGGTGGGTCAAGGAATTTTAAAGTCAATGAGTCAATGAGATAATTAAGTGCTTATTGCATTTCTTGATTTGCCATGATACATTCATCATTATCTATCTAACGTCAACCCTGATTATATAATCAAACCTGATGATTCCTTGGGGGGAATTACCCAAAACATTTTGACAAAAGCTAAATTGTCAACCCAAAGATTGATTATTGGTAAAGTGGTGGTTTACTAATCCTCGGGTTGACGCTATCTATTTCGTTGCATTCCTCTGGTTGTTTCACATACTTGTGGATAATCACCACGGAAATGATAGGTTAGTAAATCATCGAACTAAATGGGCTTTCCTGCACATATTCCGTGAGCCCAAGCCCATATGAGTAAAGTGAGGGTTTACAGTTACATGGGTTTACTCATTCTGGGCTTACATTAAATAGAAGAGTATCACTATGACTGTAACTAGTATAGAATCCTACCAAAATACTTTAATTATAGCTGTTCGCTGTTCATGAGTTTTCTACCGCTTTATATGGAATCCTAAGGGCTCAAGGGCTCCAGGGCTCCTAGCCCCTTGTGCTTCTGACACTCGTCCTCGGCCTCCCGTGCCTCCGCACCGGCGGTTGGGCGGCCCACAGGATTCACTGGGAATATGGGGGAAATCCAACGGAGCTGAAGGGCGCTGTGAAATTGATCTCAACCTTACGCTTTACGCGCAACTTGGGGGGAGGCTCAGAAGCCAGCATCAAAATCGGCTAACAACCCCCCCACTAAAAATCCCGTCGCTTGAGGTTTCGCAAGGGCTTTTGCTTTCCACATATTCCTTCGAAGAAAAACACATGCCATTCATGGATCAACCATCGTAAAGCTCTCCCGGCTTTGTCAACCTGCCTTGTCCATCAGGCTGTTGCACCTGGTCTCCAACGCAGTTCGACCTCCAGCCCATCTCCGTCAATCAGATTAATCAGATGGATAGAAACAGGAAAATAGGATGGTTGAGAGAGAAGGGAAGAAAAGTTGAAGTGCGAACTACCAGGGCTAAGGATATCATCCCTTGGACCCATGTCCCAAAAACAGCTCGCAACCGTGGGGTGCCATGCAAGACGTTCACTTTCAAAAATGGGAGATTTGGGCAAAGTGCGTATAGTTCACCAGGCGGTTACACTTACAAACCATCATTTACGGTGGTGTTGAGGCTGTCATAATTTACCCAGACAACTGAATCTGAAACCCATGCATTTGATGCTAAAATGAATCTTTACGTCTATACCATAGCCACTTTTGCAACGCAGATCACCACACCAAATCCTTCCATCTCTGACCCCATCTCCTAGCTGCGAAAGTAGGACCCCCAGCTGTTTCGCAATCCCGAAAGTTCAGCCCTCAGCCGGTTTTGCAGTTCTAGTGCAAGCCCGCTGTGATGGAAAAGGAACTGGGGAGTATGGCAAACGATCAATGTCTTGGAGGGTACTGGTGCTGGTGCGTTCGTGGGGCTTCATGTTACCCATGCAATGTATGCGTGGATGGGGTCTATCTGTTTCAAATCGTGGGAATGTATGCCGCATTGCCCGGGACACAAAATCCTGAGATCCCAACACCATGGCTTTCCATTCCTCCGCCCGGGCCAGAGTCTCATCCTCATCTTGGGAGCTCGAAATGGGTTGCCACAACATGCCACACAGAACGGATGGTTCAATATGCAGGATTCAGGATGAACAAATCATAACAATCCCGGAAAAGATAGAAAAGTAAAATCCTACTAAAATAGTGATAAATCACGTTTCTATCTTTTTGGAGGTTACTATGAATGACTCTAAATCGTGGCCCCTTTCATGGCCCCGTTTTGAGGCCCAAGTCTGGGATGCCCCAGCACGCAATCGATCTGCATCGGCCATCAAGTTCGCCTGCCTACAGCTGCTACGGTGTGTGTTGTGTGAGGGCACCAATGCAACGAGAATCCAAGCAATCCATATCTTATACAGTGCGTGGTATTCATTGGTCTCTCAAGTGATTCTTCCGTTGTCAATCTTTCATATGTTTTCTTTCTATTAATTTCTGTCCACGAGTTCCATGGGTCGGCATATGTGTTCATCTACAAAAGAGTACCCAGAATGCATATCCCTCCAGTAATTTAACATAATGGATTCTTAGTGGATTGGTCAATCATCGAAATCAGTGGGCCATCTATACCAAAGCTATGTTAAACTGTTAAACTGTCAAAGGCTACCCTCCAGTGTTCTCAACTGTGGCTTGCTGGAAAATCCCCCATTCAGTTCGATGATGTTCCCATTCGAACATCTTAAAACCCCCCATTTCCATGGTATTTTCTTATATTTTCCATCTTGTTCCGTTATTTCCCCATGATTTTCCCATGGTATGGGGGGGATTTTCCCAGCTATACCCCGGCCATTTTCGGGTGTATTTCCAAGCATCCCCCAGGGAACCAGGAATGACCTGGATTCGGTGTACACCTCCTGTTGCTTCACCTGGGGATTGGTGGTTGGACAGGTCCTCCCAAATCACCTGCTGGATTTTTTTGGGTAGGAAATTGTTTGGGGATTTTTTTTTTTTTAGTTTAGGGAATTTTTTTTTGGATTTCTGGTTGGGGAGGTTGTCCATCCTATTTGCATGGTATTTGCAGCATTTGGGAGCTGGAACCTTCCATTTTGCATGCTATTTGCAGCATTTCGGAGCTGGAACCTTCCATNATTTGCAGCATTTTGGAGCTGGAACCTTCCATTTTGCATGCTATTTGCAGCATTTGGGGGCTGGAACCTTCCATTTTGCATGCTATTTGCAGCATTTGGGAGCTGGAACCTTCCATTTTGCATGCTATTTGCAGCATTT
>BGPT01000362.1:175613-240252 GCA_003297045.1 Symbiodinium sp. clade C Y103 | reverse complement strand
ATGCAAATGATTACATGTATTTACAATTGTGCAAGCTTTGATTTCAATAACAAAAAGCAAAGAGGCAGGGAACAAGCAAAAAGCAGGAAATGCAAAAAATGCAAAAAAAGCAAAAGCAGGAAAAGCAAAAAAAACAGAGAAGCCAAAAAGAAGCAAGAAAGCAGGAAAAGCAGACAAGCAAAAAAAGCAAAAAGCAGGAAAAGCAAAAAAGCAAAAAAACAAAAGCAGGAAAAGCAGGAAAAGCAGGAAAAGCAGGAAAAGCAGGAAAAGCAGGAAAAGCAGTACAGGAGGCAGGAAGAAATCCAAAAAAAAATCCCTANGAAAAGCAGGAAAAGCAGGAAAAGCAGGAAAAGCAGGAAAAGCAGGAAAAGCAGTACAGGAGGCAGGAAGAAATCCAAAAAAAAATCCCTAAACTAAAAAAAAAAAATCCCTAAATAAATGGGTCTCCGATTTTTTTTGGATCTCCTCTGATTTAGCTCTGATTTAGATCTCTGAAACGCTCAAGATGTGAATGTGAATAGCCCTGTATGGCATCCGTCGGCTCGTTCATGCTCGTCTAGAATGCACCCCAAAATTGTCATTTTTCTGAGGAATCCGGGGGAAGTATATGAGTACTCCATGTTCAAATTCTACTTAGCTGCGGCCACTTGGAGCCTGCTTCTGCAGCATATCGCGCTCAGCCTGGCTGGGGGCCATCCCAAAGCATCGAAGATTTGGTGATGGTATGTGATGATATGATATATTCATATATATATTCGGGATTACTTATTAGGGTTCAAGATCCTTTGACCTTCCCAGTTTGGATAGTTGAATGCTTTTTTGTGATCAAATCTTCAAATCATATCAAATCTAGAGGAATTTGCTCGGCCCATGGCTAGTCTATAGTCTGAAGCCAGCCCTGCGGCAGGTTTAAAGGCCCTTTCAATGTTTGGCGAGGCCAAGTCCACCCAAAAGTCATACAAAAACGGGCAACTTTGGGGATGATTCCCCGTAACCATCAATGAGGTCACTCTAGGTCGCTCTAATCACTAGAGCCAGGTGTGCCTTCACTTGAATGATCTCGGCCGACAGAAGCTGATGCCTGGGCAGGATCCCACCACAGACCAGCGGAGTGTGCATGGAGCATGTTGGAAGCAGAGGTAGCGCAGTGGGGTCGACAAGAGCCAAACAGTTCCACCACAAATAAACACCGCTTCCAACATGTTATAAAGACGCGCACTGGAATGCATGAAAAAAAGTGACTTTGGCCAGGGATCATTAGATACTTCGTTCCAGGCACCACGGCACCAACTTCCTGTTCTTCCATCGGATTTGTCCGACCAAAATCCTGTCCTCCCCTCACCCTTCTGAGTCTCGAGCGAGTGTCGGAGCGCCTGAAATGCATCGGTTGCAAAGAGAGCGACATCTTTTTTCTGTGTCCATGTCATGTCATTTTTCCAAACAGACACCCCAAACAATCCAGCAGATCCGTTATTGAACAGAACAATCTTAACAATCGATGTGTCTAAAGTCTTGAAGGATCTTAGTCCTAATAATGCTGAACAATCAATAACTTTATTAATCGCCATGAATGTTTCGGATTTCAAGACTTGTTTATGGCAAGGTTTCCCTTCTACAAAAGAGCCAACATGTCAGCTTGTTGCCCTGGTGAACATCTAAGGGCGTTCATCCTGAGTCTCGACCCATCCAAATCCTATTTCGGATGAAAGAATCAGCTAAATCCTGACATGTTTGATGGTATGCCGAATATGGTTTCGTTGGTTTTGACCCACCCCCAAAGCCTGTTTTTGAGGCAAAAAGATTCTTAAAGAGATCCTCATTTTGTCATGGTGAAACATCCTTAACATCATCAAACCATGTTACATCAACCACTTTTTCCGAGGGTTGTCCCATGTTTTCAGATCCATTTGCTTGGGATCTTCCAGCCCTCCTCCCAAGAAACACAGCTGATGCCTCGTCTTCAGTGCTGTGACGCTGCTGCAAATGCTTGGCCTGCGACACTTAAATTCGGTGTATGTGTACCAAATACCAAATGGGAATATACGAACCATTCTGGGGATAGAAGTGGATATAAATTGTCCTGCACTTGGTTGCCAAATGTCAGACTTTTGAGACCGTTCCATGCCAGCAAAAATATGTTTTTGTTTTTCTACCACCACTCCTTTTTACTGCGCGTCAGTGCAGGGGTCACGGCGGCAGCCGGCTGGGGTGGGGGGTTTCGTTCCCACAGTGGGATGACACCACCACAGGTTGTCTTGCTTGCCGGTTGATGGTTTGAACAGATCCAAACAGAAAAACATAGACATGAAAAAAAATCTGAACGCATACAAAAGTGCATAATATACATGTGCATGTATGTATATATATATATATACATATGCATACACAACACGGAGATTTAGATAGATCCTTACAGGCCAATGTGGCTAACCAATGCATTGTTTCCTGACGAAGCTCCTAGCGTCCTCCCAGCCCCGCCGGAACCTGATCAACCACACGCTGATGCTCAGCACTCAATGCCTGGTTGAGCTGGGGCTTAGTCTGAGAGGATGGGAGGTTCCATCTATGGGGATACTGCAGATACCCCAATAGCTGGATGGTTTAGAATGGAAAATCCCATCTACAAATAGATGATTTAGGGCACGCCGCCCATTGTAGGAAACTCCCATATGGGGATAGTTCCTCCATGAGGGCGTTCATAAAAAATCATAAAAAATGATATCGAATTTGGGGGCTCCAGACTTTTGAGCTTTTGCCAGCTCACAACTTCCCAAATGAGGAGTGGTCAATGTTGGGAGGCTGGCGGAGATGTCAATGCTCCACAATGAAAATGGCGTAGAAGTAGGAAACGACTCGACATTAAACTGCAACATCCCGCAACTCTGATCTTGGTCTCTGCCATTGTCATCCCATAGTTTTCCGATATTGTTTCATCGAGTACTAGCACGTACTACCCGATACTCTCTAATAATCATTTTGGGATATTTTTGGGACATCATCATAAATATCATACCCTCTGGTTACTTAACATAGCCATGGATATTCCCCTATAAATGGAGGCTAAATCCTCCAAAATTAGCCAGCTATTCCATGGCCGTGTTAAATAGCCAGAGGGTAAATACTTCATGTACCCGACATTCCCTGGTTTCGCTCTAACTCTGTCCTTCTTTCGATATGTTCCCCACATCACATGGCCTGGTGTCCTGCTAGGGCCTCCTCGGCCCTGAGGCCTAGGTCCTGGCCCATGGGAAAATGTTGGGCACAATTGGGGAATTTGGGGAAATGTCCATGGGATTTTCATCATCGGTTTCTAAGTTTCTAAGAGTTGCTGGAGGGTATATAAATGTAGATTGTAGATAGTCATCCTGGAGTAGGTAGAGGATGGGTTTCTTCAAAATGTGTTTCCTGCTCTCTAGTTTGAGCGATGATTTTCAAAATTCCAGATTCTATCTAGTGCATGATGATTCTACATATATACAATATACACACATTGATTGCCGATATATATATATAGAGAGAGAGAGAGTATGTATATATATATATATATATCATGTATATATTCATTTTTTGTTTGTGATAATGTTCTGATCATATTTGATCTTGTCTTACATGCACCACGCACAAGTAGTATTCAATTGTATCAATGTGTGCCATTCATATACCCCGTCCGCAAATAGATGTGAATCACTGAATATGCAAGTAGGTCATCATGCATCGTACAATGTATGTATATATATATATATCTACGTACAGTTTGCCGCAGTTTGCCTATTACCTAGGACCTCCAAAGCAACATAAATCTACATGACCTGAAATTCCCGCAGTAGGCCCACTCCAGGCGCAGCTGCGTCATGGATCCGCTGGAAGTTGGTCTAGCAACTTGTTGGATCTTGTTGGTTGGTATTCCTTGCAGTGACAATCTGTCCATACAGTGCTGAAAGGATCAAAGTAAGCACCATATTATCGTTCATTTGGTTTAAGCCTGCTGAACTTGTTTATTGCACACGTTGTTTGTGTGCGCTTTTCATGACAACCGAGAATATCACGGGGTAAATAATGTCATAAACCTCATTCTGCGATGGTTTGAATCTCACAACTTGCTGACGAGTCATCGGGGATGGTTTGCTGTTGGGTTTTTACAACATCTATAGCCACTCCCCAAAGGGTGCAGATTAGAAAAATCCCAAAGTGAATAACTCATTTGGTCCATGATGGCATATTTAAGCTTTGCCACATCTGTTGGGTAGGTCACTATACATTAAGAACAAAAACATCATGAAACCACCAACACCGTGCCCTGGTACCCAGCCCCCGGGCGCCGTGTGGTCTGCTTCCAGAGTCTCATAGCGGCCACCTCAAAATGACGACCCCCCGTGACCGGTGACATTTTTTCGGATCGATGTGAGTTCCATCCATGTTGGGGGATACAAGTCAGAAACAATGGGTACAAGTCACTCAGTGTTTATTGCTGAAGATAGCTATGAGCAAAAAAAATGCAAAAGGGAACGACAAAGGGACTGGCCACATCAAAGTTTGGGGGTGCCCAATTTCAACCCATTGCTGTATCTTCGTGAGATCGACGTTGACAATCCAAAATGAGGCACCAATGAAACTAGCCACGTCTTCAGCCATGGCTGGCGATTTCAGTACCAAACCATCCAATGGTAGCGCATGTACACATGCCAAGCCCCTCTGGTAAACGTTTACATAACTATGGACAATCACCATCTTTAATGGGAAAATCCACTATTTCTATGGCCATTTTCAATAGCTATGTTAGTTTACCAGAGGGTATGACATGAAACAAAGAAGGCAAAACATCCCACAGGAATATCATCCACTCGAATTTTTGAGGCACAACTGCTAGAGTTTTAAACATGAAAACCATCTTCCTGGCCGCATCGGCATATCATCAGGGCCCCCATATTCGAACATAACAGGTCAACGAAGTGGACCATGATGTACATATGCAATATAGCATATTAAAATATATCATAATATGATACATCACTACATTGCCACCAGTTATGTCAACTCCGGATTAATCAACCACAGTTTATTCACATTGGGGGGTTCCCAACATGCCAATCTGAAACCCATCCAATCCACTAAGTCCACCCCTCTGCCGCCCCAACGCAAGAGATCATACCTAGGCCAGTGCCGGTGCGTGTCACGGTCTTGCTGACAGGTCATCCTATTGGTCAATAACAGTTGACAATGGTTCATGGTGGTTCATAGTGGCTGATCATGGTTCAGAACAGTACCGTATGAAAAGAAAATCTCTTGTGGGTGCCATACACATGTGCGCATCATCACACTTGTCATGTTCTGATCCCGTCCTTTAACCAGCCCAAATGCACCACCATTTTTTCGTCACCAGAAATTCTGCGCAAACGATGAGCAGGTAAGTGAAACATCAGAAGCTTGCCTCAGCGTTGAGCGCAGGTTCGTGCTGCAGTTGACGTTTTATTTTGATCTGCAAGTGCCCAGAAGATCGAATCAGGTTGCCACTTTCTCTGGCAAAAATTGACCAGCTGGACATTTGGGAACATGTTCAGTTGGAACACAGTGCGCCTCTGACACCTTTAACTACCATGATCCGAAAGGCAAGGGACATTCAATGCTGGGGGCTTATGTTAGACAGCTGGAGTGGGATGGTGGCCCCTAGCAACCCTCAACCCTCAACCCCCTCCACTCACCCCAGCTGCACCCGGCAGCTTCGCACACCGACCTAAAAAAATGTCATTCTTATATGGGTTTCAGTATCTTCATACATTCGCTCTCTTTTTCAGCGCATTGCCTGCTCCTCTTCATCTTCTTGATCTAATCTGGCCAAAATGTCATCAATGGAAGGTATGTACACTTTCTCCGACGTCTCCTCCTTCACCGGCTTCACTTCCGCAGGCGGTTTCACCTCTGCCGTCAGCTCCGGCGCGGGAACCATCGGTGCATCGCGGCTCCGGCGCCAGGCCCATGGTCCAGCGGCAGACCGGGCGGCAGGGCCAGAGAAGCCATGGATGCCCTAAAGGATGGACGCAGCGGAAGGGGACGTGGTCATGGAGAATGGGATAATCAGTAAGTCACCTTGATACGCGCACAGTATATATACATATATATATATACATATATATGTAATCATATGGATATGTGTATATATATATATAATCATATATACATATGTCTGTGTGTGTGTGATATTATATTATTATATATATTTATATATGTATAATTATGTGTATGTATATATATATATATGCATGTATATTGGCCAACCGCTATGATTGATATGATTGATATGGCTTTCTCCGAAAATAGGGTGACACCACAAAACTGCAATTGAGCATGATGATAAAGCATTAAATTTTTGGGTACAGTATGTTCAGACAAACCCGTATGTTGATCTATGTAGGTGTGAGAAACATGCGAGCAGTTGCAAACATACAGCGATGTGAAGATGTTCAAGATTTGCATGGTTTATGAGTTGTCGACGCCTATATACATACAGTATCATCTCTCTAAGCTCTCAAACTTGCCATTTTTCCAGCTCAGCACCAAACATCACCAAACAATTCCATTTATCATCAGATATCATCTTTATCTCCTCCAAGAAAAGGAAGATGCTTTCAACTTTCAACCCAAGCCCAAGCTGGTTGGGTTATTTCATCCCACATGCACCATCCCAATGAGAAAAAACATGACATGAATCAAAGCACCACATGGGTATGGGTCAAAAATGTGTGGTACAAAAAAAAGCCTAAAGATCTGTGGTCACATGAATTTTCCAAAACTTTGACCCATCAGTGCTGAAAAAAAGCCACCGTGGCATACCATGGCCTTGTCGTTGGATTTCCCATTCATGTCGCTCTTGGTCTCGTGAGTGTTGCCGGTGCCATAGCCGTCATGGCCTCTGGTGGCAAGGACCGGGATGGGTGTGGATAATCCACCCATCAGAAACCACAAATCTTTCATGGCTTTTAGATACTCCAAGTATATACTGTAAGTATGTCAAAAAAATATGACCAGGCATGGTACCTTGATGGATGTTGCGTATATGTTGTTCTAGGATGTCAGTCTAATTGGATCATCGAATGCCAAGCCCCCAAAATTGCCACAAAATCCAGGCATCAAAGACGTTCAAGACTCACACAGTTGCCTCTCTTGACAAGACTTTGGGGGGTTGACAAAGTTTGAACCCCATAACCATGCCTTTCGATCCCAGCCAGGCTGTAAACCCCGAGATTTAGGGCCCTCCAGTGGTCGGTGGGGATCTCATGATGGACTCGGATCAGCCCCAATGCTCCCCCATGTCTTGAACGGAGTAGTGGCTAGCGTATAACATCGTATAACCCCAAATAGTCATCAACACACTGCGAGTTTTCGAACAAAAACTGATGTGTAGAAAGTAGCACCATAGCTACCTGCATTGCAACCCAGAAACCGTTGGAGGAAGAAGGCCTCAGAGGCTCCTTGCTGTACTTCTTGGCAGTGCCGTTGGGGCTGCCGTTGGACCCGTTCGAGACGCCGACAGCATCGGTGACCGGGACGTTCTCCTTGGAATTGAGGCTCAGGCCCTTCAAGACCTCGGCCGAAGCTCCAGAAGATGTCAATTTGGGATCTGGGCAAATCATGTCTGAACCCAATGAATAGGGGGCTCAATTGGCGTCTTACATGGCTCAATTATCATGAAATGGGGAGATATGACCGTTTAACCCATATTAAATAGTAGTGCCTCCAATGAGGGACCCAAAATGAACTAGTCCAGTATTCAATATTTCTCTCTGGGATGAATTCCGAAACTGGAAAGGGGCATTCTTAGAATGATTCCCCTGACTAAATCATCTATATATGGTAAGATGTCACAAACATCCTGGCTGGAAAGCCACCACGTTCCGTCAAAGGATATACATGTGGAACGTCCCATTGCCAGATGAGATTACCGGAGGGTCGTTGGAGGGGAGAAATGAATGCAATCCGGAATCCCATCCTCTGTGGGTAAAACAATAATAAACCATCCCCCAAATCACCATAAATAGGTGGTATAAACCATTCCAAAATGGGTGGTTTATTATTGTTTTACCTACATTACATCCACTGAACCCAAGGTGGGAGTGTCTGATTCCAAGTGACATCTTCAGCCTGCAGGGGTTTGCCCTCCTCATGCAAGAGGGCAGCCAAAAAGTCACAGGCATTCTCACGATACTCCTCACCGTGCGGGAGTTCACCCAACAGGGGGGGACTAGGCCTTGATTTGAAAATCAAATGCTTGAACAGTCAGTAATCTCACTGGATTGGTTGAAGGGAACATCTTAACCGGAAAGCATGCTTTTTCCCCAGGAAATATATAGGGGTTTCCTGCAATTTGTCCCTTTAACCAATCCAATGATAATCAGGTGCAGTCAAGAGACCTCACTGAGCTCGGCATCTCCTGGGGGCTGCATGGCTTGTTGGCATGTCAAAGTCCCCCTCCAACTTCGGAGGCCCAAAACGGTACTTGCACAACCCCGCTTGAAAGGCCTCTTTTCCAGGACTACGCCGGAAAAATATCTCAGCAACTCGAACTGTTGAAATCTAAATCGAACAAAAATTAGTAGCGTCTCCCAATGTCTCCCAGATTTCACCTCAGAAAGAGGTCTTACTACAGTCAACGATGTCTATAACAATGGTGTATTTCCTCAAATTTCACCCCAAAAAAATCGTCCCACCATCTGCCATCGCCACCGCCGAGGCGCTGTAGACTTCCAGCAGTAGGGCCTTGGCCTCGCCAGCGAAGCTGTGCTTCTCTGCCTCCGAGCAGCTCATGGTGCGCCTCGGCGACTCAGCCGGAGGGGGAAGCCATGGGAAAGCCATGGGAAAAGGGTTTCCCAACTGGAAGCCTCTGGAGATTCATGCAAAACCAGGGGAGTGCCCCATCTACACCTACATATGAGGTTGACTCCAGGATGCGTGTCTCAGTCGTGGGCAGGGTTGAAGCAAAAAGAATCACAACTTTTCCAGCAGGTACCCTCTTTAAAAAAACAGCCAATATGAGATCAAATCCCCCATCTAAAATAGATTAAAATAGCAATTTGCTGGGAGAAAAGAACTATTTGCGGATAAGAAAAATGGGGATGCTGTCTAGCCAGCTCTGTCTACACTACCCTGCTGAGCTGGTGCCGATGGCCCCCACCTGCCTCAGAAAGAAATTCGCAGAGCCGTAGAGGAACTTGGCCAGTTGGTCGTTCGGAAGCACGGGAAGCACTTTCCTTGAGGCATCTTGAGGCAAGTAATTAATCGCATCCCCTAGAAAATGGGGGTTTAGCATCAAAATGGGTGGTTAACATGGCTCAACCATCCTGGAATGAATGAGGATAAAAAGCCGACATGATATCAAATACCAATACAGGACCCACAATCCATGGATCCAATACTAAACATATCTAAACATGCTGGTGAGGATGTCTTCAGCCTGGTATTGTTGTCTCTGTGTTAAATTTGTCCCATGCATGCATACATACATGCGCAGATACAATGTTCATTACATATATATATATATGTGTGTGTGTGTGTGCATTTATTTAATTATGTATTTATATCTAAGTTTATGCTTATATTTATATTTCTATTTAGATTTAGATTTATATTTATATTTATTTAACTATCTATTTATGTGCGTATGTATGTATCTACATGTAATGTAAATATAATATATATATATATATTGTGTGTGTGCGTGGGTGTGATTATATAAAACATATTTCTATCTTTGTGTGGCGTCTGTGTGTGTGTGTCTAATCACCATTATCCCATGGTCCCATGCGTGTTGCTTCCAATATAGCGGCTCTCCTCCCCTTCCAAGCTCTGCCGGGTTGCGAGTCCAGTAGCCTTACACACTTCCGCGCGACCTTCTCAGCAGCCGGACCTAGCTCCCACACACTGCCGTGGCCCATGAAGCCTGCCTGGTACAGGACTTCTCCTTGGTTCAAGCAACTTTTTCTGCAGAACAAATAGCCCTGAAATGGGGCAATGGTTGGTGCTGAGTGGTGAGAAATGAACCTCCTCTCCCTCCCTCTCCCTCTCCCTCTCCCTCTCCCTCTCCCTCTCCCTCTCNTCTCTCTCTCTCTCTCTCTCTCTCTCTCTCTCTCTCTCTCTCTCTGCCCCATTCTTGGAGAGACGGAGGCCAAGTGGTCCAGCAAAGTATTCTTGGCGATATGCGCATGTGGCTTCAACGGAAGTCAAAAAATGTGCAAATACTAGCAGGATGCAAATATAGCTAGCATGCATCTTTATTTCTATTGACAAATGCGTGCAGGAAATTATAAATATGTTGTTTGAGTGAACCTTGTGTGTCTGACATGCTGTCCTCTGTAAGCTTTTCCACAAAAAGCAGGTGTGTATCAGGTGGAAATGCGCAAGGAAATCCTATTTGAAATAGTGCATATGTGTGCATATAGTTGTGTGTGTGTGTACCCAATTCCATACTTGAAACTTTTTCAGCATGTTTATTGATCACACCTGCCTTAATTTAGAATAGGTTAAAATTCCCCCCAATCAATCAATACCCAAAAAACCTGTATATGTATATAGATCCGGCGCGAACCACAGTTTCCAGGGTTCAGAAAAAAAACATGTTTTGGAATTTTTGGATTTGCATTTCTTCAACTTCAAGAACCATCATCTTGTCATTTCCCCCTCTTTTCATAACTCTCAGTTGGTTGGGAAACTCAATTCGAAGTTGTGGCTCCACTTACCCCTTGGCTCTCCATTTCATCTTTGTCCAACAAAAGTAAAAACAAAACCCCAAACTTACAGAAAAAGCTACAAAATGATGCAAAATGAATGGGTGGTATAAACACCATCAATCCATATTGGCTGGTTGATTTCTTTACTAACATTAATAATATGAATACGGAGTAAAGACTAACCTTACTAATTAATAAATAACCATTATATTTAGAGGTTCCTAACCTTTACTAACTCAGGATGACTCCATTATATGAATAGAGAATATGGAGACCTCCTGAGTCACCTGAGTTCAGCTCTCCGCCAGGCCACCGGCCACCTGATGCAGCAACTTCTCCGCTTCCTCCAGCGCCTCGCGCGCCGCCGCGCGCTTCTCGGCCGCCGTGCGGGTGTCCGCCTTGGTGGCCTGGCGCTATAGCCATTTCCCCAGTGATGATTTTCCCACCGATATTTCACCAGTTATATGATGTTATATGTTGTGCAGATGTCTCATCCATGTTGTAAAATCATTCTATCTTCTAACTTCTAACTGCTTTACCAAATGAGAGAATGGTCATCACACTTTCGGGTCATCAACGCCTTCTCCCGCCCAAAAAAGGCGGCGGGCCTGGCGCGCAGGCGCCATTCCCATGGCTTGCCCAAACAAGGGCGGCTTCGCCCCCGGCGACGCCGCGGGCGGCAAACGCGCGGACTTTTTTTGCTTGGAGTCCTCGTCGCTGTCCGCCAGGTTGTCCCACTTGCTGTAGTTCAACCTGAGGTTTTGCCATGAGATGGCCGGCAAGAATAATTGAATTCTTTGGTTTGGTCACATAGTCTGTACTAGACTGCAGATACAAACAGCATAGATATTATTACTATTATTATTATTCTTATTCTTCTTCTTATTATTATTATTATTATTATTATTGTTATTATTATTATTATATATATATATATATGCATACATACATAATACATAATACAAATATATATATATATATATAGGATTGCGTTTGTCCCTCTTGACCAGAGTTTCCCCAGGAAAGTTGCAAAGATTGGGAAACATTGGGTTTCTCCTGAGATTTCCTGGAGGTTCCCCTAAAAGCATCGCCTTTTTACCAACCAAAGGATCCCACTACTGGGATCCCTTTTTTGGGGGTTCCAGCAACAGCCAAAAAGATACAAAAAGATATCATCCACATTCATCCACCATGGAAATGGCTTTGACATGGAAACAGGAGCGATTTCCCTTTCCAATGCTCAACCCCTGCTCCTCCAGCATTGCAATAGATTGATATATCATGATAAATCAGTACAAATCCCATGCCATATGTATGCCATACATTTTGATCCGTTCATGGAGGAAGGCCATTTCCATGTTCCAAGGCAAAGCGTAGGGCCACCTATCTTCGCGACCATCTCGCCGACTGCTAGTGGCTGCAGTCTTTTTGTCCCGAAGGGGGGCCAAACCACAGTCCAGATCCTCTCGATCAAAGAAATCCTCGGCCATCCGCCAGATCCGGTGGGTGATGGGCTGATGTTTCAGAGATTGATATTGACACTGTCAAAACAACTGCATTGACACAACTGGGTTGAACCTCCAAAACTCTGTGTCAAACATTATCAAACAGATCAGACTTTCCAGTTCTGCCTTCTCCACCCCTTAACGTTCACGTTTCTTCCCACCTATCATTCCAAAACAAATGATATCCCAGCCCCATTCCACGGCTAGTCTTAGGCACCCCACAATTCTTCTTTCAGCTTGAAAAGTATCTCCCATTTATGGCAAAAGAGTCGTACTACTCACTCTTTCCCCATCAACCAGCTCAGTCATGTTCAGTGGGACTCTAAGTAAAACCAGCACGAGGCGGGTGGAGGAAGTTTCCAGCAGCAAAGAAGCTTATAGCCTATGGAAGTGAAAGATAATAATAAGAAATTGAACAAAATATATAAAATCACATATAGTGAATCCTCCAAGTAATGGCCCTCTTTCACTGCAGCTTTCCCCCCGCTTTTCGTGGCCTCGATCTTGGCCGGTTTGGCGCCTTGGATCCCCATCTGCGGCCTCGGCAGCCGCTGGCCGCGCTCCCCGCGCGCCTGGTGCTCCGCCCAGCTGGGCGCGGCCGGAGCCGCCGGAGCCACGGGGGCGCCCGGCGCCGGAGCCGGGAGGCCGCAGCGGGGCTTGTGCTCCTGCCGTGGCTTCGGAAAGAGCTTGGGATTGACATGTTCAAAATGAATCAAAATGAGTTTGGGGAATCATTGCCCTAAAAAATTAGACAATTTTATATAGTAGTAAAGCTAGTGGCAACATCAATCTTGTCATTGTGAACATGCTAATTGATAATCATGATATTGTGAAAAAGTGAAAGTGCCAGTCTCTCAGGTCCCTGCAGGCCGGCATGGTCCTTCCAAGCAACCCTCTGGCATTTGAAATTGCAGTAGGCCACCTCTAAAGGCTGCTCATTGCGTGGCGGCTGTTTGCAACAGAGCACAAATGGAAATCATATGGTTTCTTGGTGGTTGTTGGATTGCTTTTTTGAAGCAAGAGTTTGGACGAGTTTGGACTTGAATCTTGGAATTCATCCTGGAGTCACCAATCATCTTGTTCATAAGTTGAACACGGAATGCGAAAGCAACTGATATGCCACATGCATGCATCCATCCCCTTGCCTCTCACGCCAACAGAGCTTGACAGAATACAGTTTAGGCCACCATCGGCCACCAAACCCGATGTGCCCACACAAGTTGTCAGCCAGACAGCTCCAGAAACACACATTTCATTCCTTAGGGACAGGTTTCCTCAATTTGCTCCCTTCCCTTCCCCATGGTTCTTCTCGCCTGCTTGCAGCTGCCGCATTGCAACCTTAGGACTGCCAGGTGACCAGAAACCGGTTGGACACAGCAGAGAGCCCCGGCCCGCAGCGAGTTGTTCCTTGCAAAGTTGAGTCATACCAGTCATACAATGGTACAGGTTAAATACCAATCAGTTTTAAGTTTTACCCAAAAGTATTGCTTCTAGACTCTTCTAGACACTGTACCCATTTCTGTGGCATAAACCTAATTTTTGCAGCTTGAAACGCAAGGTTTGCGGCTTAAAACAGCTCCATTTCTCACGGTGCATGTCATAAGTACCCTCATTTAAATCATGTGAAGGGTGGGGCAAAAGGATTGATCAAATTACTTGGGGGCCGTTGGTACCCCAGTTTTGACCCAAATCTAGTTTGCTGCCCATGAAACAGCGCCCCAACCACTCCGCAATGGTCGCACTGCCGATCCGACAGCTCTGCGTTTGGCATGGCGCCGGTTGCGTTTGATGCTGGCTGAGTGCTTGATGCCAAACATGGTCTCAATCTAGATTATACCCCACAACATGGGATAGCCTATCCTGGGACTGACTGGAATTGATCGATCTGGACCCTCGCAAAGGGGTGCAATATAATCATATAAGATCATATAAGAACCTCTTGTTTTTATGGACCCTTTGCCAATCAGGATCATGGTGTGATATGTGTCGAAGTTGGCTAAAACTGTGAAAGACCTTAAGTTGTGGTTTAAAGGTTGCCTGGCTGAAACATCAGAGGCAAGACCTACCAGGCGGGTCGCGCATGGGCCAAAATTGCTCCCATCGCTGTCCATCATCGTCAGGTGCAGGGAACTGGAGATGTGACACCTTGATTAGTACAGTAGACCTGCAGTTTACTAGTGTTTACTCACTTAATGTTCACTTATTGTAGATGCTTATGAATTTGCGAAGGGTACTATGTTTGATAGCCAGCTGATGATATATTCGATCACTTTCGGGGCACCAACCTATAGTTGCAGTAGTCAACCACGCAAGGAAACATCACATATGTTTTCCACTTTGAGGGGTCTTGGGCACTCCTGGTCATGGCCACAGTTCCTCATAAGTACTGCCAAGTCACCTCCAGCCATAGGGTTGAAAATGCAGCTGCAGATCCAAAAATCACCATGCTAGTGGTGAGACCCTAATTACCTTTCGGAAGATGTTGGCCTGATACAAGTTTTTACGTGTGCGACTCATTTGCGGGAGATATCATCTGATGACTCTGCGATACTTTTGAGAAAGGCATTTAAGCATTCTTTCCAGATCGTGGTGTGACTGAGAAAAATCAACTACTTCTGAAACTGCAATGGCGCACGGAGACCTATTAGAAAATTGATCTCAAACCTTCCACTAGAAGGCCCTAAGGCCGAGCCAGAGAAAGGCTGCGGTGAACCGACACACTCGACAGCGTTTTCCACAACTCCGGGCCCCCCACTCTTCCTGCAGACTCGCCGCTTTGGCCTGGAGTGGTTTCGCCCCCCAAGAAACTGGCGACGTTTAGCCACTCTATTCCCCCCTTCATAGCAACGATAAATAAACCATGACCCGGCACCAAGGTTTGGCAAGTTCCGCAACAGCCAGCCATTGTTTGTGGCCGACCTGCGAGTCTTGAAGCTGTTGTCCCAGCTTCTGCAGCCTTAGAAACCCCGAGGAATCGCAAGCCAAAGAAAGAAAATCAGAAGGAAAGCAGCCAGTGTCTCTCCCAAAATCTGACTGACGCATTCCAAGCGGCTCATTGCTGAGCATATCTCCCTCCGCCTCAAGCTGCTACAAAGGGCCTCGCCCTCGGGGTGTAGCTAACCTAACCCAGCAATGGGAATCCAAGATGTAATACCCGTTTATAGTTAGCAAATGTTAGTAATGCGTGTGGATGAGTGTCCTATATTTTCCTACAAATATGTTCCATACTTTTTGGCTTGGAAATTACCTTTGGGCTGCAAGGTCGGTAACTTGTTCTTGCAACTCCAACCCCTCAGCATCACATGAAAGTCATACTCATGGAGATGCCGAAGGGTGAAATATCCCATTCTATCCGGGATATTCCACTTCTGGCTTTCTCTGAAAATCAAGTAATGTGGGTAAAACAATAATAAACCATTCCCTAAATCACCATAAATAGGCGGTATATACTATTCCCAAATGGGTGGTTTATTATTGTTTTACCCACATTATGTGCCCCAAAATGTGATAGCGAAAATCAGGATTTTCTCTAAGGATGGCCGTGTTCCCATTCTTCTTGGTGAACTCCCCCCTGATTGAAGCCCAATTTTTGAAGCACCTGCGCACATTGAAGCTGTTGACGCAGACTGGCCGCCCTGAGGTAGCGGAAGGAAATTGACTGGACAAAGAAGGAAAAATGATTGTAGTTGGCAATTCATGGTGTTTTTTTTTAAGTAACCCCTGGAAAAGCGAGAAAAAATAAAACCATGTAAAATCCGAATCTAAAATAGTGATAGGTTATCAACCGGATCATCAACTTATTAAGATACCAAGTTCTGGGACCTTGGTTGTGTCATTGCAACATGATTCCTGGTGCAAATTCATCCGATCGCCAGGCGATCCCAACTTGCCATCGACTTCCTCTTTGGCTTCCTGGCAGTGCTCCATGTTCAGAATCCAAGCGTCAAAAACGGTGAGTGTGAAACCAATGTTTAAAAGTAAAGTTGAACTCAAGCCTCAACTCCCTGTAGCTTCTGCCGCAATTCCTTCAGCCTGGCTGTCCCCAGCAGTTTTGGACCTCCATGCCATTGGTCTGGGTGACCCACAAACTAAAGAGAATATACCCTTTGGTAATTTAACACAAATTATGGAAAGTCATGAAGTTATGGTACCCCCATTTTCAATGGATCATTGTTTCCCGACAAGAATTACCATTTGCCGGTGTACCCCATTTTCCGACGCACACAATTCCCATAGTTGCTGGTTGCATGGTCCCATTCAATCCCTAGGTGTGACACTACCCTCTCTCTCTCTCTCCCTCTCTGGATTGGGAACCAAGGAGGGGAAAAAAATCCCAACCGAGCACGGCACTCTTCTGTGTTTCGAGTTTCTTCCCTCAAGGCCTCCTCTAGCAATGGCAAGGTTTTCGAGTTGTGGGCGGTTTGGAAACCCCCAGTTAGAAAATGCTGAAACTCCGTCAACATCCTATATATTAAAATGCTGAAAAAAGCAATGGTAAATGATTGTTTTTCATGGAGTTTCTATCTTCTTTTGGGGGGTGCTATGACAGCAGCCAATCATTGTCTATTTCTGTTCATCCATGAAAATCTATGAAAAGAAATGATTCGCGAAATTTGTTCTTAACCACCGTACGCACTTGGCTCAGAATTTGGAGGATAAATCCTAATGCAGTGATGCCGAACATTATGTGCCCTTCCGATCCCTTCCGAATGTTGTTGGGTGGTGGCATTTTTCATCATCCCAAAAAAACGGTTTTTGCCATGTTTTGCCAATCCTATCATAATCCACTTAATTGGGATGGTGTGACTATGATTACACGATAATTCCTGATCTTATCCTATCATGAAGCCCATCGACAATTACATATGGGACAGTTTTCAAAGTATATCCCCATTTGTTGTGGTAGATGATACCCCCTCCAAGTCTAAGGCCCTAATTCCCCATAAACTGCTGGTCAATCCCCACTGAATTTATCAGATGATTTTGATACATCTACTAGTGGTTGTTAAATCGCTATTGTTACTCTTAGTGTTACTATCTATTTATTCTTGCTGTTGCAGGACTTGCCAGTCATTGCATCTACTACAGTGCTACCATTATTATTATGTTATCACTAAGACCAAGATTCTTACTCTTGTTATGATTGATATCATTGCTACCATCGCTACCATTGTCGCCATTAATTCTATCCTTATGTGCATCATGAGTATCATCCAGCGTGTTCAGGATTGGGGTCCGCAACCGTAAATACGCCGATACGCCGATACGCCCATCGCTGTGTCCGCCCTACCTACATTTGGCTGGGGAAGGGCCAGTAAGTGTGAACATAGACTTGCAAACCGTGGCCATCGTGAACCATGGGGAGGAAGCGCCACTCCTCTTCTCCTGGCCGGCCCCAGGAAATTTCAAGTCCAGGGTTGAGCCACTTTGCCAACCGAAGGTTCGCAGGCCATGCTGATGGACGCTATCGCTTGAAGCCCACAACAGTTCTCAACCGAGAAATTGAAATCTCGATTCAGGAGCCATTGTTCGACTTGATGCCAGGTGTCTGCAATTGGGGCCACCTGCTTGCATCCGATTTCGTCACCCGCTCACTTCTGATAATCTTGGCCAATCCTCCAGCCATCTTCCGAAATTCCCTCGGCTTGAGCGTTGCGCACCGCAAATAATAGGCTGGCGGAAACGCCCACACCTCCTCCGCATCCACCTCCTCCGCAGTCTCCGCAGAGACCAGGATGCCGCCATGGCTAATTTTGTGTGTGTGTGTGAAAAATATGTATGTGCCTATGTGCACTTGTATGTGTATGTGACAATATGTGTTCTTGTAAATTTGTTTTATTGTATGTGCATGTGCTATTACATGTGTGTGTGTGCTTGTGTTTGCGCATGCGCTTGTGTATGTGCATGTGCATGTACGTCTGTACGTTTTCATGTATGTGCGTGTGCGCATGCATGACCATGTATGACCTTGTTTGACTATGTTTGACTGTATGACTATGTATGACTATGTATGACTATGTATTACTATGCATGACTATATGTATGCATGACTATATGTATGACTATGCATGACTATATGTATGACTGTGCATGACTATATGTATGACTATGCATGACTATGTATGATTCTGTATGACTATGCACGCGGGGGATTTGAATTGGATCTGTGAACACGGCACTTCACTGTACATCGCTGCTGGACGATTTAGCGTGATATGGCCAGTCTCAGCCCAAAGTGGAAAACCTCGAGCCTGCATGTGCCACATCGACAACTCTTTGGGACAGCAAAAGATGTTGAAAGCCGACATCGGGTTGTTGTTGCTTGAAATTAGTCAAGGTCCTGTTGCTTAAAAACGTTACTGTGGTCTTACTGATCTTACTGACATATTGCGTATGACAACTTCTGATTCACCTTGCTCGCCATGGCATCATCAGCTGCCAAGATGTAGACTTCGAAGGCACCCAGCCGATTTGACACGTGCTTGGCCCAGTTGCCCCGACTGAGACACCTCGGTCATGGGAAGATCTGAGAAAATCACCTGGTGGTATATACAGCCTACATATATAGCTGGCTCACTTGAGGGTGCCGCAAAAGGATCGCAAGCGGTCAGTAACCCATGCAAAAACCTACAGGCGTATACGATATCCCATTCAATAGCATGGCTTTGTTGCTGTTTCATATCGGTACTAATCCCTTCCCCCTATTACTAACCCCCCCAATACTAAAAACTAGCGTCCGTCTCCAATTTTGGAAAAAAATTGTGGTTGGCCAATTTGACCTTTAATTGGTTCCCTTTAGAAAAACAATTTAAACATAAAGCTACAATTTGTGGGTTCTACCCCCTAATAATAAAAACGAGTCAGCCCCGGAGTGTTTATGATTAGGGTCCGCTTCGAAATCCAATTTTTTGCAACGTATTTATTGCGCTTGAAATTAGAATTGCATTGGTTTTGAAATCGAAAAATATTTTTTTCTATTGAGGTCCTGTGTTTATTATTCGGGTCCGCTTCGAAATCCAAATTTAATTTTTGCAACGTATTAATTGCGTTTTGAATATGAATTTGATGGATTCTGAAATCGAAAAAAAATATAGTAAGGTCCGGTGTTTATTATTAGGATCCGCTTCGAAAACCAATTTTTTAGCAACGTATTAATTAATTGCGATTTAAATAGGAATTAAATTGATTTTGAAATCGAAAAAATAATTCTTTATATTAAGGTCCGGTGTTTATCATTAGGGTCCACTTCCAAATCCAATTTCTTGCAATGTATTAATTGCGTTTTAGATTAGAATTTCATTGATTTTGAAATCGAAAAAATTGGTTTTTTATGTTAAGGTCCGGTCCGGTGTTTATTGTTAGGGTCCCCTAATAATAAATACCCACCTAATAACAAAAACTACCTGAGGTGTTTATTATAAGGGGTGGTTTAGTGTTAGGGGGAAGGGATTATCCACCGGATGTCCTTAACACTGCGCTTCCAACCATATCATATTCATATGCATACAGTTGGCTTTAAACCTATCCCCCTCAACATCAAATACCCGACAAATAGGGGACCGCAAGTCATGGTGGCAACTCAAAGTCCCGCAGCCAACATGGATACCCCGCAGCCATCCGCAGCCAACATGGATACCGGCAATTTTCCGACGAAAGTGCTCTTCCAACCCCCCAAATTGTCAGGAAAAAATGTGAGTTTGGGGGATGGTCGGCGACATGACTAGATGCGGTAGCAAAGCAACGTTTCGAACTTGGTGGTATTTTCCGTCACTCAAACACTGTAGCTGGCTTCACCCAACAAAGGTCTTTCCCCCATTATGTTTTCCACGGTTATTCCTGGTTAGACAACGAAGTCTCCACCATGCAGCTGCAGAAAATCATTGCAGCGGGCAGAGGTCGCCCCCGGGCCCGATGGTGTGGTTGTCCAAGAATCGACGAAGCTTGGTCTTGGCAGTGGAGATGGTGCTTTCAGTGAGAGCTTGACTCTTCGGCCGGAGATTCCTCCCTGGCTTGTTTCATCCGATTGTTGTATCCATTCCTCGTGAGTTCATATGGTCGATTGACCCATGCGAATTCACGGTTCACCGCATCATAGGTGCAGATCAAGGCTTCGTTGGATACCCAATCTGGTGACAAAATAGCCTGGTCAGTTTGAAACAATCTACAGCCAGTTTGAATCACGATCTCCGTATCGAATGCCATGTAATATTGTTTCCCGGCTCGCATGTCCCAGGGATGGGTCGCAATAAAATGATTATGCGCCCGCCCGGTCTTCTGAGGCCACCCGCCAGGAATAAGTCCATGCTGGATGATTTTCTCCATGGCGGATCGATCACAGCTATGGTAGATGTCCTTCATCAGTTCTGGAACCAAATCTGGTCGCAAGCTTGTCATCGGGAACTTGTCGCCGTCGAGGTCCTGCTTCCTGAAGGTCGGATCCAAAGTGAAGACGCGCTTCAGGATGACTAGAACGGATGCGCCCGTGCTCAGCACTGGAAGCTGATCTTCTTGGAGGGCTGGGGACTATACGCCGTATGGACATGTATCCATGGATTGCATGAGATTCCAGGGAAACCCCAAGGTGACCCAAAATAATGTGGTGACCCTTGCCGTGAAAACATGGTGGGTATAACGATTCGACGTGGTGGCTTATATGATTTTTCTATGATAAAACATTGAAATTTCTGCTAATAGGTTTATATATGATTTGGGTAAAATCAAAACGACCACCAAGAAGGGCAAACCTTAACCATCTGAGTTTGGGATGCCTACCTTGGCAGGGCACGTCGGATGCCAAAACTCAAGAGCACCCAGCCAGTTCCACCCTTACCAGTAGCCCAACCTAAACGCACCAGCCTTCCCAAACCAAAATACAAAGTACAACAGCAATTCACGCGAGGACGCTAGCGAAAAGGAGCGAATGCCAACGCTGGAGCAAGGGCCACCCACAGACTCTAAGTCACCGCTGCACTGCTGAAGCCCGCCAAAATAAGAGTGCGCCTGGAACCTTCCCAATATGATTCCTTTACGTCGGTCAGGATGTGAACCCATCCAGCAAGGCCTATGTAGGTTCTGCAATGATGTAAGCAAAAAAACACGCCACAACTTCCCATGGAAAACGGGGGGGCACACCGTTTAGAACTTACTGCAGTCGTGAGTGGAAAGACCCATGCAGGTCGGAGACGGGGTTCGCAAAAACTTGAACATGGACACGTCAAGGGACAACCACATACATCACAGTGAGCGAAAGGTTCGGTTTGAGTTGTCTTGGTGGCACAAAAAAATTAAAAAAAAAAACATGCAATTTTGATTCGAAACTACTAATAAATTACATCCAAAGTCCCTACTTACTTCTTTCGTCTCCACTATGCCTTATATAAGGTGACGAGCGCAGCAATCTGTGTATCGGTGCAAGCGCGCAGAAAATGGTGTATCGGTGTATCGGTGCGAGCGCGACAATCGGTGCATCGGTGTATCGGTGCGAGCGCGGCAATCGGTGTATAGGTGCATGGGTGCGCTCGCGCGCGGTGTATCGTTGTATCGGTGCGAAAACCGTTTAGCAGACCCCAGTCCCGAACGCTATGGTATTGTTAATGCTATTACTAATACTATTATTGTTAATTACTATTATACATTGTTACATTAAAGCATACTACTGTTTAGTGGTAGATGCCATCAACCTGTTCGACGTCCTCCAACTGGAGCGCCAGCTCTTCTTTCTGCGCGTTGCGGCGCTCGCACCTGAGCGTGTTGCGAGCATCATAAGCATGGCCGTTGTGTAGAAGGAAACCAAGAGAAATCGTACATTCTACACATTAATTAATATGCACATAATACACATTTATTCATATTCCTGCTGCTGCATATTGAAACTCATATTCCAATTCTCAGCGAAGGTTCCCTAGTGGGCGATGAAGAAATTTCATTTTCTGCTTCTCCCCTGAGCGATTCTGTCATGTTCTGCACATGTAAGCCCGGGCAGGCTAGCTGGCATCTACCACTCTCCAATATATCGGAAAATATAGGGAAACAAAGGTAACCTTCCTATAGTGCACCCAGGCATACATTATATATATATAATTAATTATAATTATATATATATATAAGAAGAATCCCACATCACCCATGTTTTTCGCCTTCACGGACTTGGACCTGGGGTCCCAGCTCCGCTTCCAAACGGCCCTGCTCCTCCGTGAGCTTCACCTGAAGCCATGGGAGATTTGTCAGGCGAACCCCACCAAAATGTTGGGTTTATGCTGGGTTTCCCCAGAATTCTGGGGTGTAAAAAATCTGAAATTGGGGTCTTTGAGGCCATTGCTTGACCCATTTTTTCGATATCAACACTGTAACACCGATAGTAAAGCCCCTTCCCAAGCATCCTACAGTTGTGAAGGGCAAAATTGGGTTTTCCCAACGATGACAGTCCATGTTTGCGTTTACCGACAGGAACGTATCAACAATGTGTCAACCTACAACAAATGGAATATGAGATTGCTTTTTTTCCTGGGGGAGGGGATGAGGCGGGGCGATGCCAGGGTTTGGGCCGCTTGGCCACATGAGATCCCAAAATGACATAAAATGAACACATCCCCACACTATGGTAAACCGATGTCACTTGATTCTTATCTTCGGGCGAAGGATCAATCTTGTGTAGGGATGTGTAGGGTCGATGGCAGTTCACATGATAAGACTATTTTTCTCTGCTCCTGGACTCCTGGATCATATCTTAAAGACATTTAAAGACCGTATCCTTCGCCAGATCCTCAAGCGTCAAATGGATTCATTGGCATTCTGCAATCAGAAAAATGACTTGAACTGGCGATACAACCCTACAAAGCATGAAAAAAATACTCATCCACCAGTAGGTGGTTTCAGCATGTTTCGGCCAACACACTCCACCCTCTGAGCCCTGCACTATGTCAGCCTGGCTGCGGAGGGGTAAGGGCCAACTTCCTATGATGATGTCATAATGCAAATGTCCACACTGAATCACCACATCATTTTTCCGACCTTCCTTAACCTGTGGAAGCCCCTCCTTGGTGTGCCTCTTTGAGCTTCAAAGGAAAGCAGCCATTTCCAAGACTTAGTATTACTTAGTACTTTCTGGATCCTATCGTCTTTGGTTGCAGTTACACACACCAAGTAATTGAACGATCTTCTGGGACCCGCACAAGAGCCACGTGTGTTCATTGCTATTGGTATCCACTATTCTTTGTTAGTGGTTATGCAGTGCATGCGCATGCCCTTCAGAGTCCGTCACAGTCTTGACTTCAAGACGCTTGCCATACAATGTGACGGGGGAAATAAAATAAGAATGGCAATGTGGTAAACCCAATTTCTGGAACCCACCATTTGGGATGTTCATTATATATACAACCCATTTTCTCCATTTATTAGGTAAGTCATGCTGAGAATGGCATGGGGTGAATGGTGAATCACCCGCGATGCGGGTCGCTGCCTTCAACTCTTCAACGGTGTCAGTGCCCAACCTGCCGCCAATCCATTGGTTTCATCTGAAATCTGTGCGTGTCTCTGCAGTGTTTGAAGATCACAAATGACAAAGCATGTGGAGGTTGAAACAGAAAAAAACAAGAACCCCACACAAAGATGTGGGGAAATATGCTCCAAATCCACTTTATGACTATTTTCTTGTTTGACGAACACCAGCCTAGGCAAATTGTGGCAATTTGCGAGCCTGAGATAAGCCAAGTTCAGGATGATTCCCCTACCTACCATTATCTCTGGAGCTGGGTCGGCCAGTGAGGCAAGCCCGACAAAACTTGCCAACGTCACAGTTCTTCGCTCATAGTTTGCTCCGACACCATGTCCTGTCAAGGACGGAAGCTGCACAAATAATCCATCCCCCAAAGAACAACGCACCTCCACGTGGGACCATGAAGAAATCCATCATTAAACCAGGGTTTCTGAGTGTTAGCTGTACATGCCGAATTGGTTTTTTTGGGTGTCAGTCATTTCACCCTGGCACAGTGGCATCTCTGTCCTGGATTTGTTTCCGCAGCGACTCGACCTCTTTCTCCAGAGAAGCACACCTGGCGCAACGTAACGTGTCTGCGACCATTTTGCCAACAGGCATCCAAAACGTTGAACCCCAAGGTTCTTGGAAGATGATGTGTCTAATCAGTGTGGTAAACCCAAAAAGTAACCGTGCCCAATGAGTCACCAGAAAATGCGTTACAAGAATCATAGAATAGGTCTTAAAAATGATCCCCAAATAGTTCTTCGGCACTGGGCTTACCGCATTAGTATGAACACTGCCACCTTTGAGGGTTGTATCCACAAGACTTCGGCTATCTCCACCTCCTGGTTCCGAGGCAAGTTGGGCGATGAAAATGTGAGATTTATCCTCCGGTAATCCAACGTGGCCATGGTAAATCCCCTAAAATTGTAGGTGTTCATAGGAAATCATCAACCTCAATGGTGGATTTTTCCATGACTATCGTAGGGTACATACAATTAACATACTATCCTCGGGAATTGGCCCATCAGCCAAGGCTGCTGGAATTGGCCATCGATGAACACACCGCACTGCAAAGAGTTTGAACACACTTTTGCAGCATCGCCTTTTCAATGGATTGGCAGGGAAAATCTTCATCAGAAAGCATTGTTTTATCTAAGTGTAGAGGTTTCCGGTAGATGTTCCCTTAAACCAATTATGGCACTTATAGTAGTTGTATGTAGTTGTACCTGCTCATGCCTGTGTACAATAATGTACAATAATATATCGTCATACATTGTCATACTGCACATATTCCAGAAAAAATCACTGGTTACCCTGGTGACTCCCCTCCCAAAACTACGTCACTCGCCATGAAACTGTGGCAATTCCCCTTCCAACGCTGCCCGGGCATTTTTTTGCGTCGCTGAGTTTCGAAACTCACGGAGTGGGTGGCCCTGGAGGGTTCTCGCCCTGGCCATCGGCAAAGGCCGTGCATGTGCGCCAGTGCCTGCATATTTATACTTATACAGACATAGAGATAGAGCGAGAGAAAAATATCTATATATATATATATATACACGCATTTATATGGATTCATATCATATATATATATATATACACAAATGTATATATACATATCTATATATATACATATATATATATACACATATATATATATATATTCACACATACATATGTGAACACATATATATGTAATTTATATATTTACATATATCATATTCATATATATATATATATCATATTCTATCCATTCGCCCATCCTGTCCTGCCCTGTCCATCTGGCCTCAGCCACCTGCTCATCAGCTGGCGGTGGCGGTACGCGTCGTAGATTGCGCCTGGCGCTACGGCCACAACCGGGTCGCTGATTTGACTGGAAACCCCATGGGGCATGGAGTCAAATTGATAGAAAATCAATGAAAACATGGAGATATTTTGATCCGTTTTTCTTTGTCAATCAGATGATGTGGGGCTTCTCATGGTTTCTCCATTTCTTCAAAACATAATCATATTGAGGCAAAAGTGAGATCATGGGGATGATGGTCAGATGGGGAACAAGGATCCGGTCCAATGATACTTCCTGTCTGCTGATTCTTGACGAGGATTTGGAAATGAGGGATCGGGAAGGATTCAGGTGGAAATGCTCTTTTTATCCCCTGATGGGGTGCGAAGTCAGCTCGCTACAACATCTTTAGTTGACATGAACTGATCCAAGCTGACACATATACACATGCATGTATTTATATAATCGGTTGAAGGCCATGTCAGAGCCCATATGTGCCATGGTCGAAATGTGATATGCAGGGTATGATCATCCCATTATCATGAAGGCATCCACATCCTTCGCCCCCAACTTCACCACGCCTTTTCTCCGCTGGAAGCTGGGCCTGCTTCAGAAACGCTCCAGGATGGCAGAAAATCAACCCACAAGGCCACCAGCAGTTGGAAAATTCCACTCAACACCAATCCTGATATTGGTAAATGACTCGTCTTAACCATTCACCTATCATATTGGCCGACATCTGGGGATCCCAGAATATCGGAGAACGTTACATTCCAGCTCGTCGGAATGAGCACCGGCGCTAAATTCACACTTTTCATGAGCTTGCACAGAAAAGCAGCCTCAAGTTCCGTCACTGCTGCATATACATACATATAATATCTATATATATATATATAAATATACACATATAATTGTATACGCATATCGCATGTTCATTCAAATCGCCGATTAATTAGTATTTGTCACTCTTATCTACCATCGAAATCCAATCAAAATCATCCGCCTGCTGCACCTGCTTCATGCCTGTGGCGAGCTGAAATCATGTGCTGAGTGAAGAAAAGGCCCTGCCTGTGGCCCTATGCAGAAGAGATGTTGAAAAATGATGAACACACTTAAAATGAAAATATGTCTTCAAAACTCCAGTTCAAGCACAGAAATGGATGAACGGAACCATGATGAACCAAGCGCGGCTGGCGGATGCTGCCGGTCTACTCATTTCCTCATGACTCTATTTGGTGGCGTCGTGGCCCAAAGTGCCCCCACAAACGGCTGGATATGGAGGTTTCCTAAAATAGGGGTACCCCCAAATCATCCATTTATAGAAGGATTTTCCATTATAAACCATCCATTTTTGGGTACCCCCATTTTAGGACCCCAAAGCTGGTCCGGTGGCACCTGTCCCGGTCGATTGCTTGACCTGGCTGCATGGCCCTGGGTTCAAATTCAATGGCCATTTCAGGTTCCTAATGGCCAAAGGTACCTACCAGATGTAAGGCCTGTGTAAGGCCTATGTAAGGGGATATGCCGCGAAATATGGCTTCATGTGATGTGCATATTATATAGATATATATATATATATATATATGTATATATATTATATATATATATATACATATAGATGGATGTGTATAGATATATATATATATATGGCACAGTACCTCTTTTTAGGATCATGAACTTCCCATTGACAAATTGTTGGTCTCAACATGCTCTAGCGGGGGCCTGCGAGTCCTGGGTAAACGTCTCCTTTCCAGGGCGAATCCTGCCGGTGTTTGGGTGCCGTTTGGGGATCAACGTCTGAGGATTGAACCTCTGGAAAAAGCACTTGGGATCATCACAATGAAGCGTTTCATCAACAAGTCTGCAGGGCTACCACCAAGAATGGATCTTTGGCAATAGCTGGCCAAGAAAAATGGTGGATATGAGCCTTAAGCCGAACTGTGGATTAGGTGGGTGAAATCCAAAAGCTTGGGTGGAATCTCGAGTTTGGATATGGATTCGATCCATTTCGTGGTCTATGCAAGGAGGGAAGGCCGTGCTGTGTGTCGCTTTCTGGAAGTTGTTGGAGGGTGGCGCCTCGCTTCTGGGACGAACTTCTTGATGGAGAGGTCATAGTAACGTTTCTGAGCACACCGTAGAAAGCGTGTTTTGCTTACCAAAACAGTGGAGTGAAAAGAGATCTATTGAGCTCATGAATCGGCAAGTATGGTGAAACCATGACTGGACTTGAGCTGTCTTGGGAATGGGAACCGGGCCGTAATGGTAGTGAAGTTGCTTGCATTTTGTTCATCAAAACCGACCATGTCAGGCACAAACATTCGCTCAAGCTGACGGTCTACAGGGTCCACAGGATCCAAAACAAATTGATCCCGAAAAAATGATTGGTTCATACCGTCGCTATGAGGGCGTCCGAAATAGTATATCAAAATAGATGTTAGAAGATGTTAGAAGATATGTTAGATCCCCATTCAAATCATGAAAACAGGGATGTTTCATAGTATAATGCATAACTACATGTTCAAAATTCATTGATGTGAGTATGGTCCATCTAATATGGTATAATATCTTGGATCCCGTCTAGAAGAGTCCCCACACAACAAACCAGGGATTGACCCACCTCCCCGGCGCTGGTTCCGACGAGGGACTCCGCTGCGGCTGTGTAGGCTACGAATCACTTTGGTCGGCAAATTCTTCTGCAGCTGCTCACTGAAGTACAACACCTCAACCGGCTCCAGAAATTTGACGTTTTCACACTGAAACCTAAAACAATTGAATCGATTGCTCCGTACCTAAGTGTTATATACATATATATAGCCGATTTCCGCCAGGATTATAGATTATGGAAGGGCAGGAATGTTTGGAAGCAAAATCGCTAGTCGCTGGAGCTGTTCAGCCCTGGGTTGGAACATGAACCCAGATTGTTTTTGTCATGGTTTCTTTAGGAAAAATGAACCGAGAACAGTAAGTGCATGCGCATGCGGGTGGGGTGCGCAATACCCTGTTACTGTATCTGATGTTGTCTGTGCGCTTGTCTTGTTGCATCATCAAGTGCTCTGCTTCTGCGATTTGACCAGTTCATGCTGTGAACCATGGCTCAGGTCGGAAATGCGGCGCCTTTGAGCGTATGATATATATATATATATATACATCATTAAGCCCATGGAATTTTCAGCTCTATGACTCTATGGTCTCAACTCAGCAGGCCATCAGACTTTTTCATCACTTCCATGCAGATTCGGGCTGCCAAGTAGCGTTTTGCCCAACTTTGAACTTGGCTGGTGGTATCTGCATCTGTTTCCCGTCAGGCTGGTCCTCAGCGACCTGGGTGGCTACAACCCCGCCGAAGAGTATGATGGTGTTCCAAATGTTTCTATCAACATATCAATAGGTCTTCCATCATCATCCAATGATTAAAGTAGTTGAAAGTGAAACTTATCTACTGTACCTATCTATCTAATCTATATCTATCAATCTATATCCAAATATATCCATATAGCATCCAGTGCCATGGACCGTATTGGACAGTTGTTCGCAGCAGTCTGGTTGGATGACATTGCTTTGAAGATACCTGTTTGGGCTTATCATCCTTGATCATTCCCCTTCTTACGGAGAGATTAGCGATGTTTGAAACCCACAACCATTCAAGGTATCCTTCAAGAATCTCAAAGGCAGGCAAGAGAATGAGAAATCCATCCCACCAGTACGATTCTCCTACGATTGAAACATACTGGGGATACCCCATTGCACTGAACTGTTGGTGTTGTCCAATTGCTACCCTCCAATGGGAGTCTTGCCACCAAAATTGCTGCACAGGGTGTTCCTCTGTATATCACTTGATCTCCACTTCTTGCACTTCAAAAGATCACCAAAACAACTGCAGAAAATCCAAGTATTGAATAGTATTCACCTTACCCTTCACCAAAATTCCCCCCTGGAGACCCATGGAGACCCCCAGCGCATCGCCTTCGTCTCGGTCCGCTGCTTGGCAACACCGAAGACCAGCCCCGTGGAGGTCGCCGCACGCGCCGGCTGCACTGGACGGGCCACGGGTGTTGCCTGGGACATTTGAGCACTGCTCATTCCTCAAGGAAGGGATATGATGGAATTGCTAGGATCCAACACCAACACCCCGAAATGTTTGTATTTATATATATATATAGATATAGATATAGATATATGATTCTATGATCATACAAATATTTTATACATACAATGTTGACAGGATTCTCATACATGCTGATAAGATTCAAAAGGCATAGTCTTGTAGTATCTTATGACAACCTCCACTTGAAATGGAAATGAATAATGTTGCCCAATGCGGGCCTATGATTTTCGAAGGAGGGGCGTTGTTGGAGTGCCGAAACGAAATTGAAGGCCTTTCATTTCGGTTCTGTCAAAGTTCCACTCAGCAGCATCTTGGAAGGGATTTGGGTGACTTTGTACAAGGCCCTGGATGCCCAGATTGAATTGAAAAGCAGAGTCAAAGGGCTGCTGATATAGTCCTACCATATCCTATCATGCACGGCTTTAGCCCGGGAGTCTATCGGCTTCCAAGATCAGCTCGCCGCCAGAGCAAGTTGGGTTGCTGACTCAATACTCATTCGTCCCAATTCAAGTGATCTCCTCCCATTTCCAGTGAACTCCATTTAGAAAAAAACATGCAAAAAACCAGCGCCATGAGGGCCCCTTGAAGGGGGCACCATCCGCAGCCCTGGCCTTGGCTTCCTTGTCTTCCTTGGCCGCACGGATCTTGTAGGGCACCGCCTTGGGCTTTCCCGGCAGGTCGTAGGACTCCACCTCTCCTGGCATGGTCTCATGATGCAAAGCCAAACAGCGGAAGAACCAGAGAGAAAGGGTGAGCGTGTATGTATGCTTATACTGTATCTTTACACATACATTTGCATATATATATATATATATATCTCTCTCTCTCTCTTTATTAATTTATTCACAGTTGATTTGCATATGCATTGAATTGTGGACATGTAATGCCATATATCAAAATCCATCCAGGACATCAATGATAGGCACGTGACCGCTCCGACACCCGTAGGTCATGGCGCTGTTTCAGTCAAGGTACCCTTAGGACCGAGGTTCACCGCCTGGATGCTGGTATCAAACCACTTCCTCCCAGGCCGGAACGCGCCGTTGAAACATGGCTAGTCCAAAAATCGGGGCACGCTTACCCCCAAACTATGGCCATTCTAATGGGAAAAAATGTGAACAAGATTGATCAACCAGCAGATTTTGGGTAGTTGCATGTAATTACACTATCTTCAGACAAATCCACAGGTTAAAATTGGGAAGGTGGCTCAAGTAAAATGGCAATGCAAGTGTTCAATCTTCCAAGAGCCTCTGGCAACACCCAAAACAACACTTCAACACTACCAATGTCGCAAGGGTTGTTGTTTACTGATCGGCTTGACACCTCTGCTCACTATGCTTCTCCCTGCTTGTCCAAAACAACAGTGCCATCCATCTTTGGTGTGACAGGATGTGACACGGTTCAAAAGTTCGGTGTCTCCAACCCTAATTTACATTGATGTTGATGGTTTTTCTTGATCGCGAGTTTATACAACCTATTTATGGTGAATTTTTGGGGATTTATTGTCCTTGTTTTGCCCGCATTATTTACATTGGCTTCTCCACATGAAATCGCGCCCCGACCTTGGGCCACTGCTCCTGGGGCCGGTGACTCCAACAAAAGCTAGGATAAGAAAGGAAGACCATCATTTGATTTGAAAGGGGGTCAGTGGTTTTTTATGTGTATCTATATGTGTGTAATATATATATATATAATATATATATATATATATACGTGTGTGTGTGTGTGTGTGTCTGTGGGTAATGTAATGTAATGTAATGTAATGTAATGTAATGTAATGTAATGTAATGTAATGTAATGTAATGTAATGTAATGTAATGTAATATCATGTCATGTTGATATTAATGTTGATGTTAGTGTTGATGTCAATTTTGATGTTAATGTTAATGTGATGTAGTGCATGTATGCATGCATGCATGTATGTATGCATGCATGATGCATTATGGTATATTTGTGTGATGTTTGATGTTTTGGCACATGAGAAGTATCCCACAAATCCTCCCCAGGAATTCAGAATTCCTCCAGATCATATAGCATAGGTACGGCGCCACGTTATGCGCCCAGAATGGTCCCTCTCCAACATGGTGCATTTTCCACTATTTGTATGCTCAAGATTAACCTCTGATCATTTGCAAAGGAAAAAATGGCCCATTTACAGACGATTTCTGACGATTTACCTATCATTAAAATTTAGAAATTGTGATTTTCCATAGCTACGCTGAATAACCAGAGGGGTTTTATAACAGTCAAGTGGTGGTGTTTCCAACACCATCCTCAGATAACCTCAGGCCCGGACCGCAATCAAAATTGGCCAACCTACGACCAGTGATGACCCTTGCCTATGTCTTTTTCCAAGGGATCTCGAAAAACACTATGAACAGTAAAAACGATAGAAAAAGAATAAGTTAGAAAATCCAAACATAGAAAATCTATGAAAATCTCACTTTGAATTTTGGAAAAAATTGGAAAATATTGAAAATCTCACAGAGAAGTTTAGACGTTTGTTCATCGCCTCCCGGTTGTGATTCCACCAGTTTCTCGCTGCCAGGTGGCCAGTAGCGCACACGGTCGCCCACCTGGAAGATCTTCTGGGGGACCTCTTCAACGGTCGCCCGGAGGGAAACGGTTCGGGGTGGTTCAATGGTGAATAGCTGTTCATACATATGCAAATGGAGACAAATCACAATTCATCACAATAATGTGTACATATGCGTTTTCAATGGTAATCCCGAATTGTCAATGGGTCGCTTTGACACAAGAAACCATGGAAACAATGCCGCTTCCTATCAAATGTCAGGTTTTCTTGTGCAGATCAACAGTTCCCTTCAACACATTGTTGAACTAGGTGCTGAGACCCCCGCGAGAGAGAATTTTGTTCATGAATGCAAGCTCAAATCTGTGATGTAGTTCTTAGTTCTTCATGCTTTGATTCCTTCACCCTTCATCTTTGAACATTCTGTCTATCGATTGATTATTTCAATTTCCATTGTCTACCTCTTAATTCGTCCTAAAAGCCTATGTGTATGTCCATTTATGTTCATATACAATAGGACCATTCACGCCATTCCTTGTTTAGGCCAACTACCCTTTACGAGTCCTACCCAGACTTTGACTATCATGTGCTTAGGGAACTCAATTCCAAGCTCCAACTTGCTTCCCCATTGAATGAATATGCAAACATGATACAACCATGGGCTCAGCGAACCGCTCCGAACTACTCAAGAGTTGACCCATACCCAAATTTCACCAATTGTCTATCATCTTCCTGATAAAATAGCCATCAGGGAGAGTTAGATACCCCATTTTCAGATCGCGCCCGGTTCACTGTTTCTGGCCTTAGCCGCCTTGGTCGCCTTGATTGCCTTGGTCGCCTTGGCTGCGTCCGGCTTTGGGACGGCCGCGGCGCCACTTTTCGCCGCCGGAACGGTTTTGGGGGGGCCTGGCACCGGGCGACCGGAGAGGTTGTGGGGGTCTACTACCTTCAAAAGCATGAAAAACCTATACCCAGTATCTTGGGGTACCCTCTGGTAAACTAACATAGCTATTGAAAATGGCCATTTATAGTTGATTTTCCCATAGAAAACGGTGATGTTCAATAGCTACGTTAGTTTACCAGAGGGTATCCGAGATGATGGAAATTCGCTGATTTTGGGCGGATAGTTGCTCTCATATTTCTCAGGTTTGAAGCTGCCACGTAGTGAACATGATTGGATGCTTTGACTAGGTATCGGGTTCATTGGAGCTTATGGGCACCATGAAAACAGTTTTACTTGGGTTGTACTGGCTATATCCCAGTCTTATCATATCCCTGCTGGTTTTGTTTCTATCATACCCTATCCTCATTTCGTTTGTTTCAATTTGCATCATTTGGCTTTGGGCTTGTTGAATCCGAAGTCTTCAAACTCTTCCTTGGTTCTGTACTTCCTCATTCATGTCTGTTATACAATGGTACCTGTGCGTGGCATGTACATATACATACACACATATAAACGGTATATATGCGTAATTATACATATGTATATATACATATATACATACAGAATAATAAATAAACAAATAAATAAATAAATAGATAAATAGATAAATAAATAAATAAATGTATACAGTAATGATGATTGATAAATCATGATAAATCCCTTATGTAATCTCGGTTCATCAACTGCCCATTTTTCCCGGGCTTTCCACTACCCTGCCCCGCCTGCAATCTGGGTGTTTTGAGTCGAGGCCTTTGGGGCCGAGGCCTTTTGTGGTGCTTTCTTCAATGTCAAAGCCCTCACCTAGCGAAGCTGCTGGGAAACTCCACTGCCAGCTGAACGTGGACTTCAACTGAGTTCTGCTATCGCAGAGAACTGGTTCTAGTTGAAGCCCCAAAACATATTTACACTGGAAGAACCGGAAAATGCGAAGGAAACACATTGGTTACATCAGGTGTCAGTGTAATCCCCTTTTTTGACAGGTTTTCCCGAAAAAAAAAAACATCAGGGCCTTTGAGGCGGGAGCCCCTTGCTTCCCGGAGCAATCCTCAGCATGTCAGGGATGGGGGTAACACAACAGCCCTGAAACCGCTGGAAACGCCCAAATGGTGAGAATGTGGTGTAGATGGTGGGTTTTTGGTGAGCATTGATGAGTAGATGGTGGCTGCATGTGGGTTCTAAAGTACTGCGAGGATCATCGTCCAAGGCCATGTCTTTGTGTTAAATCTTTGAAAGATTGTAACATATTTTGACCATCTTAGTTTCCTTCAGAGGTCATCCCGTCATATCATGTCATATCCCCTCATCCCCCGCGACGGACGAAGTATGACAAGGTGCATAAGCTAAGACTCTTCCAGTTTCATCCACATGGACGGCCTTGACCATGGTCTTCATCCATCCACCTGACAACATCGGGTGTCCGTTCGGGTCCCCGGGTGGCCGTTGTAGGCCTCGCAAGATGGATCAGATTAGAGTAGATTAGGACACCAACCGGCCTGCAATCAATCCACATCCTATCAGAAACAATAGTCTTGTATATAGTTTTGTAATTTTCTGTGGATCAAGAATGGGTTGAAGGATGTCGACATGGATATCCGCAAGCTACAGCCCTGGGCCTTTTGATGAACTCCAATACAGCCTGAAAAGCGCAAAAGCTGGGTAGTTGTGACCGAGGAAAGGCATCTGTGAACTCTGAGAGCACTCCCAATACTGGGATTCCAGACCCCTGGGGAGAAAAGCAAACGGAAACCAACAAATCTGCCATGATCTTCCCATTGGAAGTTGCCTATGTGTTCCCATTCCATGTTCAAAAGTTCCAATGTTGAACAAAAACATGGTGTGGGTGTGTCTGAAGATGGGGCACCTCCAAAATTTGATGGTTCATTAATCATGCCCCTGGTCCTCCATCCCTCCTTAGGAGGCCCGACACGTGCTCGCCCACCTTGAAGGCCTTGGCAGGCCGTCCTGCGGCTGTGTGAATCACTGACCACCCAAGGCCCACATGCTTTCACCCAGTGACCGGGTGAGTGAAATACACCAGTCAGTCCTGTTGGTTCCTTGGTTTCGAGGGGCCTGGCAATTCCGCTGGCAGATGAAGATCTTGAAGATCGCCCCAGAAAATCTAAGAACTGCCCGCAAAACACAGACCATGTCAAAGAGGGAGCCCATAAAGCACGATATACCGAACATGCCCTCCAAAAAAAGGTCGAGATGCTTTGGAGCATATTCAAACATCTCAACATCTCAGCTTTCCCATGCACTTCCTATCCATACCCACGGAGCCTCTTCTGTCCCTTCTCCGGCGTCGCCGTCTTCTCCGGCGTCGCCGTCTTCGCCGGCGTCTTCGCCGGCGTCGTCGCCATGGCCAGGGTCGCCGGCGGCTTGGACGGGGCCTTCACCGGAGACACCGGGCGCTGCAAATGCGCCGGCTTCGGTCCAGGCTTCGGCGCGGGCGGCGACGCCGCGGGCTTGCCTGGGAATTGGCGAAGCAATGGGCACCAAGGGCCCACAAAATCGGTCATGTTTCGATGCTTTCTGGATTGATCTGTCCATTTTGGGGAGTGACTGGGTGAAAGCCTGTAGATACAATGGGTCGCTGTTGCAGCTGCCATGTGTGAAAAACAAACTGTCGACGCGCCACGGAAAGTGGAAAATCCGAAGTGGCGACTGGTTTCAAAAAAAAACACACGCAGATTTATCTGGAAATGGGTACCCCGCATGCCACGGTTGAAGATGTGCAAAACGTCATCTTCCCCCAAAGTTGCCACAAATTGCACCTTGCGGCATCTTCGCTGCAGATGGCGCCGCATTGGCTATGAACTGTTCCGCCTCGGACCGTTCAATCAATGAGGCCCAAATCTTTTGATCCCGCTACGTCATGTTATGTCACGTTTTTGTTGGTGCTAAATCCCCATGTGGATCAGGTGTTATCCATGTCTTATCCATGCTTTATCCATGTTTTGCTGACTAAACCTCCACTGTCGCCCCTAAAACCGCCCAGCTGCAAAGGTGACCAGGGCGTGGGGCCTCAGAGATGGCGGAGATGGCTGGGGAGTATCCCCAAAAGTTTAAATACTTTTTCAGCCAATTTGGGCAGGAAAATACGTGAAATGACTGTGTGTGTGTTTGAATCTTTTTCTGAGGCTGCGAAGCTGCTACAATCTTGTTCATTCTGATGATTCTATTCGTAAAACTTGGATAAAACACACGAGATACTGCACGGACATAAAAGAGAAAATACAATGAACATCTTGAAGAAACGAAATGGGCGACAGCGGCCAAATGTGAATGAGTTGGGTGCACCCCCACAGCCCCGTTTTTTTTTCCCGCGCCAAAGCAAAGCTGTGGCGGAGGCTGACCGTAGAGCCAAAGACACTTACTGTACGGTGAGAGGGAGAGTGTCCTGATACAATAATAATAACCATATGAAATAACGAATAACAAGAGGAATAGCAATTAATGTTGAGTAAGTACTTGTTATTATATACATCTATTACTATTCCTCAGAAGCCTCAAAAGTCAAGAAGAATGGAAAGATTCCTGTTACAAGCCATGTGTATACGTACTCTCTGTGTGTATATGACCGTCTGTGTGTTTGCGTGTGGTCCATTGTAGGCCTGTGGTATGAAGAGGTCGATGTAGAATAGTTCAGCTATTGTCCAAATCTTTGGGAATGATGCCTTCGAGTGGACAAGTTGCAGCTGCCTCGGATATCAGAGCAACCCTTTCAGGGTTGATATCTGGAGACTTCTGGCAAAATGTCTGGGTCCAGACAGCAGAAATCTAGGATCCCACTTGTGTGCCACCATCACTGATCTTGCTCACTTTCGCACCGCTGGCACCTGCAGGAGCTCTGTGACAACTGGGGGGCAACCAATGGAAACAGCTGAGCCCTTGCTGCAACGTGTCGCCCAAGTCTACCCCAAATCGTTGCTGAAATGGTGAGTTTCCAGTGCCAAGATTCGCCAAACACCTTGTCATGATGTCATGCATCCCCGAAGAAGTTGCATATTACTGGGTACCCAAAAATGATCAGCCAATTTCTGTTCCTTGCTAGCTCTCTGGCTCATTGTCTCCCCTGATCGCTCATGAATTCTTTGGTGAAATGCCAATTACGAGTTTTTAGGCCTGCAAATATCCCCATATGTTCACGATTAACCCCCAGAAAGTGACAGTCAAATCCAGGTGTTGGTTTGTTCAATCCTAATTCTTGGTTAGATAAAGATGAGCTCAATGTGGTAGACCCAATCATAAACCATCCCAGTAACCGGGGGTCCTTTTGAAATCATCCCAGTCATAAACTTGTATGTATACCCATGAATAAATCTCTATTGGGGATGGAATGTTACTGGTTTTTACCTCATTAACGGGTATATAAATCGGAACAATATGGTATACACATTTATGTTCATGGACTATCATTTGATATAATATGCATGTACACAGGTGAATATGTTACTAGCATGGTGTTGGCTATTCTCTCTACCTATCAATGGATTGATGACCAACATCATAATTGGATAATTATGATCATTGGGTCGTCAATCCAATACTATATTTACCCATCAATTCATTCATACAATGGCCTGTTTGATAACTATGACCCATTGCCATCTGGCAATTAAACATAGCTATGGAAAATAACCATTTCTTGTAAGTAATTCACTATAAATGGGCAGTTTTCCATGGCTATGTTAGTTTACCAGAGGGTATGACCTGTTTGGTTAATCGCTAAGGAATCATATTTATTTTGACATTTACCTATTGAATGAATGACCCATTTACCTTTGAAAACGTATCTTGTGACCCAATGATAATTATGACCCATTCAAATGGGGGTTTCCTAAAATTGGGGGTGCCCGGGGTACCCGTAAATCATCCATATTTCAATGGGAATTTCCATGATTTTCCACTATAAACCATCCAGCTGTTGGGGTACCACCATTTATGGAAACCACCTTATCACCTGTTCAATGATGATGTCAAATGGAGGTTTCCTAAAACGGGGGACCCAAAAATGGATGGTTTATAATGGAAAATCCATCTATAAATGGATGATTTGGAGGTACCCCTATTTTAGGAAACCTCCAATGACACCAGGGTCACCAGCAACGAGCACCTGCAGTGGAAGCCGCGGCCATTCAGCAGCCGCTCACGGCGCTTGGCGCCCGCCTTTTGGGAGGCTGATCTTTAAGTGCCCTGCACACATAGAATTCGTTGAAATTTGTAGGTATTTTAGGTGGTCATAGTAATATACATTATTAATTATATATATATATATATATGTATGTATGTATGTATGTTTGTTATATATATGTGTGTGTGTGTGTGTTTGTTGTATGTGTATCTATATGTATATATATATATACTTACCTATCAGAAGAAAATGTAGAGAGGGAGAGATGTGTATACATATATATATATATACATACTATATACTGCATTATATCTAGTATATGCAGCATGTGTTTGTGTGTGTGTGTGTCTCAATGAACCTGCGAAACCAATTTAGGGCCCTGAGATATGGATCAACCAATGGAACCACGATGATATTTCCAGCTGCCGCCCGGCAGGGTGCCTCCAGCAACAATTGATGCGGCAAGTAGCTGATGGTCACCTGCGCAGCTAGTTCTCAGGTGGGATCATCATTTCAACATGGGCTGGAAGCCACACATGATCTGGGCCAATTTCTATGAGTCGAAACATGAGGGAAAAAAAATGCTCAGTGATCCCGAGAACTCCATATCGCGTGTTTGTTTCTTTAGGTGAATTACCCTTACTCTGGTCCTTGGTGCTCCAAAAAATCCTCCAGAGCCTCAAAAAAAAAACCAGGCCTCGGTTCCCTCAGGGATGGCGCAAGGACCAGCCCGCACCAGCAAGGTGCTTTTGGAGCTCTCCAGCGTTGCGTTGGGAGCGCAGGAGTGGTTGAACCGGGCGCCAGCAGCAAACAGTGCCAGCAGGCTGGGGTCCTGCAAACCGATGCCAAACCTGGCTTTTGTTGGTTTTTGTCCTGTGTTGTTGCAGTTTGCGGGGCTGTTGTTTACTATGTAAAAGCGAGAAGGGATTAAGCATCTGCATAGCTTCAGCTTCGCCCCAGTGCCATGCCCAGCAAAAAGAAGACGGCTAGGGATGGCTGGGGTCAACCTATCCCAAAGATACCTTGGTCACTATGCCCATTTGTATCCACTTGGAATATCTTCGAATGAAGATCCCAAAAACACCAGTTCACATTGACTTGGGATCCCAAATCGATTCAACGGCAGGTTCAAAAGAATCAGCGGAAAAAAAGGCAACTAGTTTTTTTTTGACCCGAATCTCCTGGAACCGTCCAGAACCTTTCAGAACCTTCCCAGAACCTCCGGGAACAAGCCAGCCGCACAATAAAACCTGCTCTGGGCTCAGTCCCCGAGCTGGGCCTGTTGGGCAAAATGCCAAACAAGGTTAGAACATAGAGGTGCAAGGTTAGAAAAGAGAGATCTGCAAGGTTAGAAAAAAGAGGTGCAAAGGTTAGGAAAAAGAGGTGCAAGGCTAAAAAAAGAGGCGCAAGGTTAGAAAAAGGAGGTGAGCAAGGTTAGAAAAGAGAGGTAGCGAAGCAAGGTTGGAAAAGAAAGTTCCAAGGCTAAAAAAAGGAGGCAAGGTTTAAAAAAAGAGCCGCGAGGTTTTAAAAAAAGTGGGGCCCCAAAAGAAAAAAAGAATGCAATATCAAACAGAAGCTTTCACTGGGTGGGTGTGAAAGCTTTTCCTGCAGGAAACAATTCATGTTGTTACTTTCTAAAGCCATCCAGCTTTGGGAATCTACCATGTATGATATTAAAAAATATCAACATATGGTTGTATGTATATATAAACATGTGTAATATAACTATATATATACATACATACATATATATATATACATACATACACATACAATACGGATTTTCCTGACTTTTGTCCGCCAAAAAAATCTCTTCCAACCTTTGGCTGGAAAGGTTACCATCCCTCGCCCTTCAAGGCCCTGCAGGTCCTCCGTGCAGTACAGAGAATTGGCTTCAGCTATGGAGCCTGCACAAATGGATTCAGCAAACCCCCCAGTGACCCCCCAACTACTAAGTGTTTAGGGGGTTGCTAACCATACACAACCACTCAGAAGGGTTTATTCACCATCATTGGGCAGGGTCACCTGGCTGGGGGGCTGAATAGCCACGACATAAACCGAAACATGTAAGATTAATTTCATATCGTGTCTTTTTCCTGACAAAGTGACAACAATTGGATGGTACAATTGAATCTGCGTCTTCGGCCTTGCATTCAGATTGCACCCACCTAAGCTAATACCCAGCTGACCCTGTCCCTGGTGATCAAACTAGAAAATGAACACACAAGCCACCGTAGGTACCACAAGCATGGTTATAAGACCCCATTATACCCTCTGGCCATGTGTTTCTCCATTTAAAGCTGGGACATCCCTGATATCACATTCCTCGCCCAGCCACAAACCAGGATCTGTTCCCGCATCTCAGGGTCCATGTCGGTCTCTTCCAGGGTGGCCCGGTCGTGGGAGTCCTGGACATGGCCCACCGGTCACCCTGCGGTTGGTGTCAACATATTTGTTGACACTAGAAATCCATCAGCTCCAAATGGTTTTCTGGTTGAAAGTGGGTATTTTGCCACAACGGATTACTAGGATTGCCGACCAGAACGCGCCAGATGCAGGGTTAAGTGCCTTAACTCACCCACGCCTCCACTCCTACCTGTGCAAAGAACGGGTTGAAATGTTCATCGCGGTGGGTATGACGTGCTTCAGCCCCTTGATCTTAGAAAGTTTTCTCAAGTGTTCCCGTTTGGTGGTTCCAAACAGGTTGAATCTTCTCAATCCCTATCATGCGCCACGGTGCGAAACTGGTCAAAAGCACGAGAGTTCAAAATCACCATGGAACCGGGCATGGTGCTTAAAAATGTTCAAAATTCATGATCTTCAACTGCCAACAGCTATCAACAATGACATGCCAAGTCCTTTGTGCCCAGCTTCAGAATGGAATCGTAGTAAAAATCCGCTTGCGCATCGGCACCTCACGGTATGGTCAGCTCACCCAGTTGTCAATGGGATGTTTTCCCCATGTTTTTCCCAGTTCTACCTGTTTCCACTGTAAGGGGTTTTCCTGCTGACCCGCGGAGCCAACAAGCCGGGTTGTTGATCAGTGACTCGATGCAGGACACCCTCATGGACCCGCTCTACCAGTGGACATGACATGGGTGATTTCCTGGCATCGCCAGATTGCCAGCCCCAGTCTCTTAGAAAAAGATGTCTCTGATATCATCTGGGCCTTTTTTGGTGTTAAATCCTCGTGTTCAATCCTCATTCCCTCACCTAGGACCTAGACTCTTATACCTTGCCGGGTCCACTCCCAGCTTCTGCCCTTGTGAATTACTAGGTGAATAGAAGCCTCGAGCAGGCTTTCTGGGAAACAGAATCCTTTGTCTAGTGACCTTGACTTAACCCACCCCAAATAGCATATATTCCATGAAAATAATATGCATGTGCATATGTATGTGTATATAATTGTATGTGTATATATATATATATATATGTGTGTGTGTGTATGTATATGTATATATATATATATATACATGTGTGTGTAGACATAAAATGACATAAATAGGAATTGGTGTGTTATGCATTGTTGTCCCTGATGCATATGTTTTTTGATATGCACATGCAAGTATCAAATCATCTTCCCAACTAAATATGGGGCAACCTCTAAAGATGTTAGAATCACCAGCCAGTCTTCAGGCAAAGAACGAGCACTGACTCTCCTGTCTCCATGGCCCTTTCCTCAGTTGGCGACTGGGGATCACAGTTGAAATCCCGATACGGTAGATTTTAAGAAACACCCCTGAATCCACCCAACCATCACAAATGTCACTAAATCATCTTCCAATCAGATCTACCGTGAAACAACTGGTGGCCAAGGGGCGGATGGCCTTTTCCGCGATGGTGCAATAAAATTCCTTGTCACCTGGAAGTCGGCCGACGGCCACAGAAATCTCAGCAGAATGAGGCCAAATGAGGGGTAACCTAAGTGCGTCTAAGGTTTGAAAGCTGAATCTTATGAACTTAGGTTCCTATCAGGTGGGGCTGGGAAAGTCAATTCGTAGCTCCTTGGCCTCCCCCTCCCACTTTTTTGGAGGAAAATAGATGCAACCGGATCAAACTCATCCAGGCCACCGTCCAAGGGGGCGGAACAAAAGGCTGTGTCGAACAGCAGCGGCTGTCCCGGTTGAAGCTCCTGTCTTCTCATTTGGGGTCATCCAAACTGGTGGCAAAGCCAATCATAAACCCTCCCCAATTTTGCCATAGCGATCCGCGCACATGGTATCCCGCAGGTGAGCCAAATCACTGACCCAGGAAGATTATCCCAAGAAATCGCCCCCGTGGGTGTGTCAAAAAGGAGGGATAATGACAAAAAAAACTGAAGGATTCTCATGATCATCGTTTTTCCAAATGAAATGGCCACACATTTGGGTCTCCTCGATCAGGGTTGCTCCCGACATCCCAAATACAAGGGAGATGAAATGGGTAGCCTCCGGCAATCAAACATTACAATGGAAACTGTCCCATTGATAGACGATTTTCCCATCAAGACCTCCATTTGTAGTGGAGGTTCCAATGTTTTCCTATCTTTTCCTATGTTTTTCCAATAGTGACTGGGGAATTTCCCAACTCAAATGACCCACGGCTTCGGCATCCAGGCTCCGGCTCCCGCCGGGCTCCTTGGCGGCCACGTAGCCCAAGCCGAAGCCCTCGATGGGCTGCAGCTGGAGGGCATCATCCACCACCTGTTGATGGTCATGAATCATGATGATGGTCATCATCGTGGTTCTCATCACTATAATGGGGAAAACATGAGTACTTAACCAGCAAATACCAGCAGTATATGGGGATAGAATGGGGAAATGGATGATATAAGCATGATCGTTTCCAGTTTCTTTTTTTTTCTTCTTCAATTGGGCGGTCACCAAATAGAAATCCGCAACTCCCATATTAAAGTCATTGCAAAAAGTGACGAGGCCCCTTGGCAGGTTGAATTACTCAAAGGCAACCCCTCAGTAGATTGCCTACATTGTTTTGTGACTGGTGGGTTTGAAGACTCCACCCATCTCGACCCCCATTGGTGGAGTTATGTTGAGGTTAGTTTCCTATATTCTTTATGTTGATGGTTATGTCATTGAATAACATCAAAAATCCCCCCCTTAACCGGGCCGCCTCCGAGAGCGTCCCGAACTTCATTTTCTCTTCTAGCTCTGCGGCCAGTCGAACCTTCGGTTTCCTGAAGGCACCACGAAAAGACCCTTTTGAAGGTGTCATGATGGAGATTTACCGTGATTAACGCTTAAAAGTCCAAGGGTTTGACCAACAAACCTGGGGACTTACAAAACTCACCTGAAAATATCATGGTTTTTGGTAGAATATAGAATGCCCATTGTTTTGAATAATGTTTGACACACCTCTCGGACCATCTGGATGGGTGAGAACATGCAGCTACGTCTGCGTGTTTGGTGTGTCCACACCACCATAGTTTTGACATATCGCCATACCAGTATCTTCGACATAGAACCAACCCACCATTGGAGACATATTCACTTCACAACATCATGTGAGTAGGTGGGGGCATGTCCTCAGTGACATTCTCAAAGAACGTATGTAGAATTGTACTGGCTGTTGCTTGAGCAACCGGGTGGAAAAACGGCAAAGCCCTTGGGTATCTCTCTCAAATTGAACGGGGAGGAAACAAATGCACAGTGGTGATCTTTGAGGGACGTACTCGGTTTGGTTTGCAGCTCCCAAAACGGAGGGACAAGACAGGATTTTGGAGCATCTCCTCTTATTTGTAGTGCTCCGCCTGTCCGTTCTACCCCAATTTTGGTTCCCTCTATTCTACCGGCTTGCTTATACTTCCGCTATAAACAACTTTGCGGAGGTCATATGTGTATATCTATATGTATAGAGATGCGGCAACCACCACTAAACTTCACTACCAACAGATTGTGAAGACTGAAATCCCGAAACAACAAGGTATGAAAACCCCTGCCTAGCTTGACTGGGTCTTAACCATCAGGTCAAATTTCATACCCTACATCTTAATGGAGATGACTTCTTTAAGTATATATATATATGTGTGTGTGTGTGCGTATGTATTGTTAAAATGAATTTAGTTGAGATGAATTGGTTACAGTACATTTTAGGGTCTTTCTGGTTTATCATGTTCCCTATATCTTAGAAGGGCGATTTTCATTGGTAGCCCATCCCGCATCCTGAGGTGGTCCAATCATGTCAAACCCTCCAGAGCCAAACACATATTGTAAACTCGTTGGAAACGACCCTTCACCAACCTTCACCAAAAAAATCAACCCGTCTCCAACTCCAACAACATTCCGCTGAGTCGCTGCAGCTGGTCCAGCTCACACTGGGCAGAGAACAGCCTCCCCTGGCGCAGCAAATCTCCAATGCCTGGGCTTCAGGAGCTGGTCATGAAGCTGACATCAGAATAGCACAACCTAGGAATAGAAATCAGTCAGTAAGTTGGTGAGGTACTCCAAGAACAATGGTAACAATGGTTTAATGGTACTTATATAGTTGAAAGATGTTGAAAGGGATTTGTAAACCAATTCATGACTGGGGGCGGGTCACATTGTAGTAATGATGATAATTGGATCTCCTGGATGTCTGAGAACTCGTGGGGTCATGGTGGCAAAATTGTGTGAATCATCGTAGAAAATGTTTAGAATTGGATGGAATTGCATGGAATTGTACGGACTCGTATGGAATTGCATGGAGTCGTGGATCATCAACCATCAAATGGTCAGTGGATGTTGGTGGTTGGGGGATTCATCCCACTATCATCGCTTTGGGCTCACCAGCGCTGGAACTGGAAACCAGTTCAAGGACTAAGCATTAAGCATGAAGCTTGCGGCAGGGGGCATATATATAATATCATATAAATGTATAGATAGACCAGGCGGGTGAGTTACAGAACCAGGTAATATAGATGGTTCTTAGCTACTTACTGTACTTGCCAGGCAGCAACACATATCCCATCGTGTCAACGACTCGGCCAAGGTACGGTTCTCAGGCGTCTCCGCCTTCTTGCAGGTGAGCTTGTGCACCTGACAAGCGAAGTTGCTGCACCACAGATCTCCACAGGCTTCTGGAGGTGTTGGCTTCAAGAAATTGTTGGGATCATGTGAAACACCAGGATTGTCTACTGCATTCGCTGGTAGATTTATGCCGAACCCAAAGAGATGGTAAAAGAGACCATCGTCCACCAGATCTATCCAAATCTACTAAGCAAATATCTTCGAGTTTGCGTGTAGAAAACCAGGGAATCCTAGCTGTATATATATATAATGCTATATATAACCGGTCTGAGACTTGATTTTGGGTGACTTGGACAGCTTTGACATAACAAGATATTGCTTCATGATGCTTCATGTCATTCAATTTGCATTCAGAAATTCGGAACTTGCCACACTTGGGGGGTCCATAGAATGAATCAACGCTGTTTTGAAATACCCGGGTTGTAAAAAAACTGCGACATGGATGTGTCAATAGAACCAAAAACCTGCAACCCACCAGTTTGTCAAGACCGGATCCGTCACCTTCCAGTCTTTGCGCTGACATTCCGGCGAGCAGTAGGCTTTTTGACCACATCTGCTGCACAGTTTGGTGCCATGTCCTGTGCATCCCTCCACGGCACACGGAGGATCCGCATCCATGGCTGCATGGGTTTGGTGAAGGCGGCAAGGCGGCAGAATGTGTCGGAATCCTTCATGACAAGTGTCTCAGTTTCAAATTGTCTTTGAAGGTTTGGTGGGGGGTTCTGTTTGGAGTTTTGGAGTTTTGGAGTCAAGTTCTTTGGAGTCTTGGAGGTCTATTTGGGGCAGGCTACCCAGTGAATGTACGAAACTGTGGTTACCCCCCACAGCAGCTTGGAATCAAGGTGTGTCTGGTGTACCCGGTTTAAGTCCAAAGCACGGGTTGTCTCTCTGGATATGCCTGAACATCGGGCATACCCTCAAATTGCTATTTTGATGTGGGAAATGATGATAGACCCTTGGGATTTCGGGAGTGCCCTATTTTCAGACAAACCCCATCTTTGTTTCCTGGGTAAGTGCCCTTCACTAGCCACATGGCAAGTTCAGGATGCTCGAATCAATGCCTTCATGGTTGGACTGTGGGAATGGTTCCAGGAATGTGTCCTGGATGGCCCCTTCTTGTTGGCTACATTTCTTCTCCCCATCGGTCAGTGTCTGCGAACAAGCTTGCAGCACAGAAATTCAAGAGTTTGAACCAAAAATTGCCAATCTATGATTTATGCCACTTTGAAGGGGAAAAAAGGAAAATCACCGCGCCAACACTATGTCTCCTGCGTCACGTGGTCTCAACCCATCCCAAAACCAAAAAGTGAGTCGGATTATCATTCCAGGTGGGGAGGAAATAGATAAGAAACACGGATTACGCTACCATCGATTATCACCAGGCCTATATACACCCCACTCCCGTCAGGTTGGCACGAACCTCCATTTCCGTTAAATGGAGCCACCCGCCACTTTATTGGCTTATGTTCCAATTTGCTGCTGCTGATATTACATGATATTCCCAGCAACCTTCCGGAAAATCTGAATCAATCCTCCATAATCAATTTATCCTCCATGAATTCAGATTTATTTTTCCTGCTGAGTATAGCCAAATCCTATGAATCCCATGCTTGCTGCTTATACCCAGCAGAATTCCTGTGCCCTGGGATCCCCCTGCGTGGCAGCGGCGGGTCCCGCTGCCGCGGGCCGTGCGGGCAGTGCTTTGGCGCGAGACCTGGGGTGAAGTGTTCAGCAGGATGGACGAAATAGATAGAATGTGGAAAAATCCAATCACTAAAACGGGAATATGCTAGAAAATCCCTCGTTCTATGAATTCTTGTTCTATATATTTCAGGATATAACTATATATTCAGGATGATTACATACATATGTATGTATGTATGTATGTCATGTGCATATGATGCGCATGATGTCTTTAGAGTCTTAGTCGAGAGAGAGAGAGAGAAAAAAAAAAAGAAACACACACACATATATATATATATATATATATATACATATTATACAATACGTTACAATATTGGGTTTAAAACCAGATCCGCCCAGGATGCGGAAGGTCTGTCCTGTGTGCTCACGGGGGCAAGCGGCTGGGTGCGGGGCACAAAAAATGGAGCTGAACCATTTGCCATATTCAAATGGGATTCTAGTGTTCCATCATTTTTGTGGGAAGCTGCGGCGTATACAACCAAGCATGTTTGGTGGTATAGTCAACTCGGCAGCAACATCAATATATAGCATCAATGGGAAAACCTGTTTCCTATGACTTTGAGGCCTGACAACATCAAATTTTCGTGTTCAATCCTTTTGGTCCCTAAACTTTCCAGGATTGTACCGTGCGCCTGCCATACACCAACCCTCGAATTTGGCTGCGGGCTGCCTCTGCCACAAAAAAGAAAATCATCCTTGGGACCTTGGGGTCACTATTATATCCGAAGTTGCAATCTATCAACCCTTTCGATCATGTTGCTTTGAATGATGGCTAATCAAGGCCAAACATGCGAGAAGACCATCTAGGCAGAGCGCCGCCACCAGAATGATCTGCACACATGTCATGTAACAGCCACTACCCACTAACCAACTGAAATGAAGCTCTATGTCGCCCTGCCTGGGAACATCTGAAAAACCCGACGACGGCTTGCAGTCAAGGGACGCAGCAATGGCCTGTGCTGCTCCTTGCGCGGCCTGTGCCGCTTGTGCCGCTTGCACGGCTTGTGCTGCCTGTGCCGCCTGTGCTTCTTGTACTGCCTGTGCGGCTTGCGCGGCTTGCGCGGCTTGTGCGGCCTGTGCGGCCTGTGCCACTTGCGCCACTTGAGCAGCTTGAGCTACTTGGGCAGCCTAAGTCGATGGGGCCATCGGGCTGCTGAGGAAATCTCACCCTGGCAAAATGAGGCGAAGTACCCTGTGCAGCGGGGCCCATTCTCAACTTGTAACTAGTGGTCACTTGGTAGTCAAGCACCCATGCAAAGATGGAACAGTTTTAGTTGTCGAAACCAGCCAAATTCCTGGCTAATTCCTGAGGTTCATTAGCCTTCTATAACTGGCTGTTGACATAGTGCCGCGGCAGTGTGCTAAGACGAAGCCATGTGGCGAATGCCGAGTTGGATGCAGCGCTTGGGTCCCATGCAGCTGCGGCTTGCCACCAAAGCATATCACCTGCCAGCTGCAGGTTTAGGCAAATGGGAGGATGCGTGACAGAAGCGCTGCTGAGGCCGTGTGTTGCAGAAAAAGAATCTTGAGATAGTCACCCACGGTACTTGCCATATGCCATATATATGTATGTTGGTATACGTATGTGTAAATATATATATATATGTAAATATATATATATATATATATGTATATATATATATATGTAAATATATATGTAAATATATATATATATGTGTATATATATATGTAAATATATATATATATGTATATATATATATGTATATATATATATATGTATATATATATATGTATATATATATATATGTATATATATATATGTATATATATATATATGTATATATATATATATGTGTAAATATATGTATATATATATATATGTGTGTGTGTAAATATATATATATATATATGTGTAAATATATATATATGTAAATATATATATATATATATAGCCGTTCACTTTTCTATTTTTATATATGCGTTTTTACCTGCACCAGTTGGTCTGGAGTCTTATTCATTTACTTATCTACCCCCTCGATGCACTCTTTCATGTCTCTGCATGTCATGGAAATATATCGCCGCTGCTGAGGCCGCTTTCCACCCACTGCAGAAAGTTCCAAACTATTTGACAAAAACCACAGCACCACAAGCGCGCAGCCAGCCTGTTTTCTTCTGGCAATTGTGGGAGCAGTTATTGGAATAGCTAGGATGCAATTCGATCCTGCTGGTTTGAACCTCTCAGTTTGAGAGGCTCCTCTAAGACTAAGCACATTTCGATTCTGGTCTTGGCTGAGTCTAGCTACAGGCAAAATCGATCAAAAATGAAGCGGTTACAAACCGCCACCAACGCTGACGACGGGCTAATTTACCTTCGTAGTAAGCGACCCCCGAAGATAGGATTTCTATATTTCGCAGTATAATTACATTATATAGCATGATTTGCAACATCCTTTGGTAGGATTTTATTTTTCTTTTTTGACGGGGGGTGCTATAATCCACAGCCACTTAAACATCCCTGGGGCCCCTTTTTGACGGAGCAACTTATTCTTCTTCGCCGCAGGCGACGCCGTTGGGACATGGTTGCCTGTGGCGCCGCATCACAGCTCTTCGTCAGGTTGCCTCCAGCCACTCCAGCCATTGTTCCAGGTTGAAGACGTCGCTGCTTCTTGCAATGCCACCGGAACGCCTTGTTGACACCTTTCCAGCACATCCTGCAGGGTCAACAACCGCATGGGACCATACTAAGGGAGAGAACCTTCGTGAAAAGAATCAGGGGATTTTGATGGATATTGCATGATGATTGTACAATTGCAATCTGAATCTTATAAAATTTAATCGTGTGTGAGGCTAAGATTCTTGAGTCCATTTCGAGGTGGGCTGAGAACAGTTGTTGGATCTGTGCGCGAATCTGCCCGCACTGACTCCCAAAGGTCAGAGAATACAGCCACAAAATCCTATCCTGATGAGTGATAAGAGAATTTTATCAGCCTGGGGCCAAAGTCCGCCGATTTACTAAAAAAAACAACGTTCTCCAAATTCATGTTTAGAAAATTTCACGTGATCCCATCTCCCTTATCTCATAACACCCCCATTCGATGGTCCCAAAGATGTGGAGCCATCCCAATCATCCCATCCATGGTATCTGGGTGGCGTTTAATAAGGGAGAAGGTCCTGAAGCTCTTTGGCCATGTAGCCTGGAGTCAAGGCAGAAGTGAGTTCCCCTCCAGTAAACATGCGAAAAAACTGTGGAAACCCATGGGTTTCCCTTTCAAATGATTTTCAAATGATGGATTTTCCATATTTATGTTGGTTTAGCGGAGGGTAGATCAATGATGGTAGTGAATACAATAGCGACAATAACAATGGATAAACTCTTTGATTCTTAAACAAGTCGGAACTTAATCGCTGGATGATTTATTGCTTAATAATGATGGGAATGATCTAAGCCCAACGACATTGCTTAAATCCTGATACAAGATTGTTCTAATCAATTTCAATGTCATAAAGAGATCGTGCCAAGAGACCTTCTGCGTAGATTTCTATTGCAGAGATCTTGCCAAGAGGTCTCTTGCATAGGTCTTCCCAAGAAAGCTTCTACAGAGATCTGGTACAGAGATCTTGCCAAGAGACCTCCTACAGAGATCTTGTAAAGATATCTTGCCAAGAGGTCTCCCACATAGATCTTGCCAAGAGAGCTGTCTAGAGAGCTGCTACAGAGATCTCATCAAGAGATCTTGCCGTGAAAACAATGTATATATATATATATATTTATTTATTTATTTATTGATTTATTGATTTATTTATTTATTTATTTACTTATTTATTTATTTATTTATGAATATGAATATATACATACAAGTACAAATATGTAAAGATATCATGTAATATGTTTGACAAAGAATCGTTTGGACCACCAGCTGCTCCAAATCCACCTGGGACTTTGACATATTCATCGGACTTGCCATGTAGGAGATATGCGTTGTTCATTCTCTCCCACTGCTTGCGGAACAATTCGTACTTGGAGCACGAATATACCTTGGTTTTGTCGCAGATCACCAAAGCCTTCGAAGCAGCCGTCAACCCCAAGCGACGTCGTTGTTTTCGTAGTTCCACTGCCAAGAAATCAAGATACTTTAACATTGTTTGGGAGTCCCACATGTGCGAGCCACCAACGTTCATCTCAATGAACGCAACTCCCTCTCCACCTCATCTTCCGCATTGTCATCCTCATCATCATCATCCTCAACATCATCATCCTCCACCTCACCATCCTCAACATAATCCTCCTTCACCTCACCATCCTCAACATCATCATCCTCAACATCATCATCCGCAACAGCATCATCTTCATCTTCATCTGCGTCTGCATCTTCATCTTCATATTCAACTTCATTTTCATCTGCGTCTGCATCTTCATATTCAACTTCATTTTCATCTGCGTCTGCATCTTCATTTTCTTTTATCATCATCATCATCATCATCATCATCATCATCCTCATCATCATCATCATCATCATCATCATCCTTATCATGCATTCTCTTACATTATCATACATTATCCTCACATCCCCACACTGTTTGGGGTCTCTTGCCGGGATAATAGTAAAGGCCTGGTGTGGTGGAGGTGCGCCCCATTTTTCCTGTAAATTTCCATATGCTGTGTTTCATCGTCTCGTTTCGACTGCGCAGGCTCGCACAAAGTGCTGCCCGCGTTTCGTGGGCGGATCTGGCCCGCGCAGATTTCCTGTAAATGTTCGTACAAAAGTTCCTCTCTGAGATGTCCATGTGCGTTTCACTTGCGCAGGCTGCCACGGATAGGGGGCCGCGACGGTGGCCATGTCGAAAGGTATCGTTTTACCTGCGGCGTGCCGTGTTCGTTTTTGAGCTATGTCCATTTCGTGTGGCAGGCGTGGGACATTTGGGACATTTGGAGGTCCGAAACGTCGTTTTGTGTGGCAGGCGCAGGGCACATGGCACTTTTCAAAAATGCGGCAGGCGTGGGACATTCTGCACGTTGCTAAAACGTTGGCAGGCGTGGCTCAAACAAAATGAGAAATGCTTTTGGAGCTCGTTTTTCGTGGCAGGCGCAGTATTCGGTGAACTTGGACGATGTTTTGAAAGGGTCGAAAGTCGCGTTTTGTGAAACTGTCGTCGATTTTGATTTTGAACATGCTGATGATTTCGCCGGGCAGGCGCAGTACTTCGATGACCTCCGGCCCGTTTTTCGTGGCAGGCGCAGGACTTCGTGGACCTCGACAAAAAAGTGGCTGAGACCTAGGTAAAACGTCGTTTTTGAATGTTTTTGACATGTTCAATGTTCGTTTTTCGTGGTGCGGGCAATGTTTTGTGAAAATCTAACATGTGCTCGCGCGACCCTCTCGTCACTTTGTGCGCATCGGATCGCTCTCGCTGCGGCGCGGTGCGAATTTTGCAACTTCAGCTCGCACGAAATGAAGGTTCGAGTCGCAAAAACTGGTGTAAAAGTGCGATTTTGCAACTTCAGATGCAACCCTTTCGCACGAAATGAAGGTCGAACTTCAAAAACTGGTGCAAAAGTGCAACTTCGCAACTTCTTTTTGAAAGATCGGTTAGACAGATCTTGCAAAGAGATCTTGCCAGGACACCTCTTGTGAAGATCTTGCGCAGAGACATTGCATAGATCTCTGTTGCAGAGATCTTGCCAAGAGGTCTCTCTCGCCAAGAGACCTCTTACAGTGAGCTTGTACAGAGATCTTGCCAAGAGACCTCTAATAGAGATCTTTTACGGAGATCTTGCCAAGAAGTCCCTTGCATAGATCTTGCCAAGAGAGCTACTTTGGAGGGCTTCTGCAGAGATCTCATAAAGAGATCGTGCCAAGACTGTGCCAAGAGACCTCCTATAGAGATCCTGTACAGAGGTCTTGCCAAGGCACCTCTTTTGGAGATCTTGTCCAAAGACATTGCATAGATCTCTATTGCAGAGATCTTGCCAAGAGGTCTCTTGCATAGATCTTCCCAAGGGACCTCTTACAGAGATCTCATACAGAGATCTTGNTCTCTATTGCAGAGATCTTGCCAAGAGGTCTCTTGCATAGATCTTCCCAAGGGACCTCTTACAGAGATCTCATACAGAGATCTTGCCAAGAGACCTCTTACAGAGAGCTTGTACAGAGATCTTGCAAAGAGACCTCTAAAAGAGATCTTCTACAGAGATCTTGCCAAGAAGTCCCTTGCATAGATCTTGCCAAGAGAGCTGCTATAGAGAGCTTCGACAGAGATCTCTATTGCAGAGATCTTGCCAAGAGAGCTACTAGAGAGATCCTGTACAGAGGTCTTGCCAAGACACCTCTTTTGGAGATCTTGTCCAGAGACATTGCATAGATCTCTATTGCAGAGATCTTGCCAAGAGATCTCTTGCATAGATCTTCCCAAGAGAGCTTCTACAGAGATCTCATGCAGAGATCTTGCCAAGAGACCTCTTACAGAGAGCTTGTACAGAGATCTTGCCANGCATAGATCTTCCCAAGAGAGCTTCTACAGAGATCTCATGCAGAGATCTTGCCAAGAGACCTCTTACAGAGAGCTTGTACAGAGATCTTGCCAAGAGACCTCTAAAAGAGATCTTCTACAGAGATCTTGCCAAGAAGTCCCTTGCATAGATCTTGCCAAGAGAGCTACTATAGAGAGCTTCGACAGAGATCTCTATTGCAGAGATCTTGCCAAGAGAGCTACTAGAGAGATCCTTGTACAGAGGTCTTGCCAAGACACCTCTTTTGGAGATCTTGCGCAGAGACATTGCATAGATCTCTATTGCAGAGATCTTGCCAAGAGGTCTCTTGCATAGATCTTCCCAAGAGAGTTTCTACAGAGATCTCATACAGAGATCTTGCCAAGAGACCTCTTACAGAGATCTTCTACAGAGATCTTGCCAAGAAGTCCCTTGCATTGATCTTGCCAAGAGAGCTATTATAGAGAGCTTCTGCAGAGATCTCTATTGCAGAGATCTTGCCAAGAGGTCTCTTGCATTGATCTTCCCAAGAGAGCTTCTTCAGAGATCTCAAAAAAAGATCTTGCCAAAACACCTCTCGAAGACACCTTGTACAGATTTCGCCAGCACCATCACCATCCTCCACCTCATCTTCCGCATTGTCATCCTCATCATCATCCTCCTCAACATCATCCTCCTCAACATCATAATCCTCCACTTCACCATCTTCAACATAATCCTCCTTCACCCCATCATCCTCAGCATCATCATCCTCAACATCATCGTCCGCAACAACATCATCTTCATCTTCATCTTCATCACCATCATCATCCTCATCATCATCCTCATCCTTATCATATATTATCATACATTATCATACACTATCCTCACGCCCACACTGTTTGGGGTCTCTTGCCGGGATAATTAAAGTACCAGTTGCATCTTGTTTTGAAACGAAAAGTTTGTTCAATGCAACTTTGCATGCTTGCAAGCATGCAACATCAAGTGGCTGCAACGTATATGTCAGCTTAGCTGGAACATATAGTAGCCACAAATTCAAAGGATTAGCTGCTGCTAAGACTGTTGAATCTAAATGAGCAGGGGCGACATCCAATAATACAATTGGCTGATGGTTTGCTACCAAGTGCTTCATGGACTTCGCAATTTCTTCAAGTATCGTGACCATTTTTTCTGCTGTAAGAGGTAGAACTGCCTGTACATTGGACAGGTGGCAAATTGCAGCGACGTGAGTTGCAGTCCCTCGCTTCAAGCTGCGATTGATGAAACGTGCTGCAGGTCTGCCAAGATGCGCTTTTTTCTTCGTAACATACCCACGAGTTCTCAACGCACAGCGATGCACTGAAGTTTCATCAAAATTGACCAAGCAAACTGTTTTGCCGTCCGGAATTGCCTGTTGCGAAAGAAACTCGAACCACTGCCAGCACAGGTGAACCTGAATACGGGCTTCAAAACAAATACATAGAGAAATTAAATTTAGTCTGTTCGATCCCCAAAAATGGCTTCAATACAAACTCAAGAATATGGCTTCAAAAAAGAACAACTTTACCAGAAAGCATACGTTTCCTTTTTTATGCAAACCGTGCCTTGTCTCGAATTTCCTCCATCTCCATGTGTTCTCGTTCCATCATCTGTCCATGTCGAATTTGCAATTTCTTTTTGAATCTACAACGCCACTTTCGCATTCTGCTCACGACGCTCAGTCCCCTTTCACCAATTCTTTCAATCACAGCTTCTTTGGTGGATGATTTATACAGATCTTGGATTTTACCAATCACTGATTTTTCATCCACCAGTTCGTTCCAGATGCATCGGTGTCGTCGATGCCATTGATATGATGTTTGTGAATGCAGCTTGATGATGTAGTTCAAACGATGTAGCTCCTCACAAGTTGCAGAAATACACAAATTGAAAAAATGTATTGAATAAATCTTATAAACCATAAACTTTTGGGTTAAAAAACATAAAATCATTAGATCATTGAGCGATTAAGTGCCGACTTGTTTTAAAATAAAAGAGATTTTAAAAGGAAATAGCTACTTAACGACTTAACGATGTTACGACTTAATGATCGAAAAATACTAAGGAAATTGATTAAAAAAATAAATTTGCCTCAAATTAATGATGCATCAACAATCTTCAAAATAAATACTTTATCCCAAGACTATTGTGTTGATTAGAGCTACGATGAATAACCATAATGTGAAATAAATAATGAATTGATATAAAATTGGATCGATTGGCAAACCCAACACAAATTAAGGAAAAACAAATCAGTTTGACTACATTGCGTTGACATCAGATCTCAACACTCTCTCATGCTTTGCTTCTTTTCACAAATAAGGTGATATGAAATCTCATTGCGATACCACTTGAATTCTGTTTGCAAACCTTTCAGTGCTACTACTGTGTGGTGATTTGATGGCTATTGATTGAAAGCCAAAGCAATGCTCAAGCACATCAAAGGCAACAGCAGTTAACTTGTTTTTTTAAGCATTCGCATGGTCAATCTTCATTCAAGCGCTCAGCTTTGCTGAATGCCAGGTTGTTTAATTATTATTTCTTTCATTTTTTTCAACCATTAAATCGTTAAATCGTTAAGTAGCTATTTTCCTGGGCCAAAAATAGAGCCCTTTCTCAAAACTCCATGCGAGTACCCAGCTGGCAATGCTGGCAACTGGAGAATCACCACAATATGACCACGACTATAGACCACTCATCGATGAGATATAGGCATGAGGACCTACCTTAATCATCCCTTCCCCTATACACCCTTCCCATAAACCCGATCCGGTCATTTTGGGGTAAAACATTGCGGGAGGATTTGTTGCTAAATTGGGCTTGACATGAATCACAGTAACCAGCTCCTACACCCGGGATGTAAATCTAAGCACGAATCTCACCCGTCTGTGGCAAGCAACCGTTCCAGTACTGCGGGACAAAGAGAGAGACTGCTCTTCCAGGCCTTCCGTTTCGCCCCGTGCGTCCCACACGATGGATGTAGGTTTCAATATCATCGGGGAAGTCGTAGATGAACACCAAACTCACCTGGTCAAAACTTTGAAGGCCGACGGAACTAGAATTAAGTCATTTGTAGTGTGAAACTATCCAAATCATTCCAAATCCATGTGCAGTATACCATTCTATATCCATAATGTCATGTGATGTGCAGCTCGATTTTCCATGGCTTTCCATGGTTTGGGCAACGTTGAAGATCGTTGAAGCGGTTTTTGAGCCGCTTTTACCTTTCAATCCAATCCTTTGGCCCAGTCCCGTCCTGGTTGCTGGTTTGAACCCAGACTTTTATGGTACCAGACAAGCATGACAGTCACCCGGGATCATCCCAAATATTCATAGACATTCTTCAAAAGAGATAACTTAGATCATAATTTGAAACCACCAATCAGCCACGTTGAGCCTCATTCTGCATAAATGTTCGCATGAGCCAGTTTATGTTCGTATCTTTTCTGGTTAAAGATGGTTAAAGTCAATTTTCCCTTTGGTAAATCACTTGGTTACCAACCATCAGCCAAATTTTATCAACTAAGTCCAGATTCTTCTTGGTTAATTTCCTCCATGTGGCTTAAAATCGGTTGATTTCCGAAAATGCATATTTCCGTATCATTTCCCCACTGAATTTCCCCGGGTCTTGTTGGTTTATGACTTACTGTAATCCCATTTTCCCGCCCCCAGACACCAACATCTACCAAGAGACGTCAGGAATGTCCACGCCACGTCCCAAGACATCAGTGGTGATCAGGGCCCGAGTGTTGCCGCTGCAAAAGTGCCTCGAGAGCAGCGTCCCGTCACGTGGGTCCTTGGGTCCTTGCCCCTCTAGAAATTGTGGCTGAAGAATCAACAAAGGGGATTTAATGGGATGTACTAGGGTATAGGATGGCATACCCTCTGGTAATCTCACAGTTTGCTATGGAAGCGATGGTCCGAGATATATTAACTTACCAAAGGGTAATTTACAGGGAGAATCCCCATTCCGCCCATGGATTCATGATCATTCATCCCATATTCTCCCAACAGAAAATGGCCATACATGGGGGGTACGCCTCTATTTTCAGACACGAAAAATCTGTGTTTTTCTCTTTGATTCCCATGGACTAAATCTGTGTTTCTCAGCAGGCTGATCTGGAAACATGTTCCCAGCTGATCACCGACTGAGATCTCAGTTGAGACGGCAAAGTTTTGACTTTGAGAAACTATATAAACATCCGCACCCCAAATCAAAAATCATCTAAACTTTGAAAAAAAAACATTCTAGACATGTTCCACATGAGAAATGCAGAGACATAGCCGACCATCCATGATCAAAAAAAATGTTTCATGATTCATGATATTACTCACATGATATCAAAATATATCAAACATCGCCAAATGATTGACAATTATGTGTATATATATATATATGTATAATTTTATAGATACACATAAAGCATATCAAACAAACACCCAAACCATATCAAGAGCAACTTTCAAACCACTTTTTCACAAACATCTCCGGCCAAACATCTCCCGGCCTCAAGGAGGTCTCCCGCTGTTCCTGTCTCCGCTGTCCATGGATGGCATCGCTCTTCCCGCCGTAGCGCTGCAGCACCAGCGTGGCCAGTTCCTCGGCCGCGTTGCGCGTGCGGACGAAGATCAGGACCTTGCCACCGCCCTGGTGCATCGGCGTCCTGAGTGGAAGGGGGTGATGAGGTAGAAATACCATGTAGAAGTGGCACCATGGTGTATAATTCGTAGGGTAACATGAATAGCAATCATAATTTGTAATGATTGATGATGATTCATTATTGATGATAATTGATAATGATAATGAGTTGCAATCATCAGCAACGTGAATCACAAACATTCAAATACATCATCACTCGAGATGCACCACTCAGATCCGCTTCATATATCTCTTTATAACCCGAGATTCGATAGGTTCGCGTCCTCCAAGTAGTCAAGAAGAATTGGCAGTTTGTGTTCCTCAGTCAAGACTTCACAAAAAAAATCGTCTAGTCAAATGGGGATAGGTCAAACTGGGGCTATCCAAAGGTGGATGGTTGAGGATGGGGTGAGCCATGGTGAGCCAATACAAACTTGGGATGATCTGAACAATAAAACAAGGCTGAAACATGCTAAAACCATCAAGCATTGAATGCAACCCTAACAAGTTCGATTGGTACATTGGTCCCACACAAAAAAATACAAAAATAATCAGCCACTCCGCAGTTCCCAGCAGGTCTCCAAGTCACCCCTCCCCAAGCCTATAAATCCACGCTGCAATTACTCCTTCAGACCACCAAGTAAACAAAAACACCGGTCAACATTTCCCAAAAATTTCATGAAAATACCATTATTCCAAACCTCCAACATCTGTTCAAAACTATATCCCAACTGCTGCCGCGCTTCATGATCATCCCGTTTCACCACCTCCACCACTTGTTCAATGACGTTGGGTGGCAACGACCTGCCATCGCCCTCCTTGTGCTCCACCTCTTGAGGCTCCAGTCGCACCCGCTGCAGCACCGCTGAGGGTCGACTGCAGAGGCGCTGTGCGGCGCGTTCCACGGAGGGAGGCCATGTGGCGGAGAAGAAGAGCACCTGTTTGTCGCGGCGCGCCTGGACGAGAGGCTTTCGGCGCCCCGGGTTCCGAATTTAATGGCGTTGATGGTTGAAAATGATGGGGTGACCTGGCTTCAAAGGGGTGTTGAAGGAATGGAAACCCACCTGTAGGGGTCACCACATTGTTTAATATGTTTGAATATGATTGATCATATACCATTGGATTTTTTGGGGGCAATATCATGCTTGGTTGAAGGGAACTTGGATATCAAAAATTAAAAATGATGGAAGCAGGACCCAAGAATTAGTCTGTGTCTTTGGATGGCATTTCCAACTCCTTAGGTCCAGGCGCCTCCCTTCCGATGAGAACCACCTCCTCTTCGAACCCATCATCCAACATCTTGTCCCCTTCATCCAGCACCAGGAAGGAACACCTCCTCCTTGGGCTTCAAGAGATGTGCCCGGTGACTATGGATTAACTGCAGTGATGCCCCAAAGTGGTCATCATTTTCCGGGAGGATCACCTTCAAAGGTGCAAATTTTGGGGTCTGTGCATGCTAAGTCCGAGGTTCAACCGGAAAGCCCTGTGCTCACGCATGAGGTCCTCAAGACAGGCGGGCACTGATGACTGTATGTTTGGCAAATGCTTCACGCGTGGTCCAAGATGCCTGGTTTGAGCACCCGAAATTTGAACATCATTTAAGGACCAATGTTTCTGACCATCTTCTGCTCCATCAAATCCTCCAGCCGGGTGAGGGTTTTTTTCGCACCATCCACCGGCTTTGCCAAGACTCCATCAGCCTTCCCACCGTTGCCACCAGGAGATGTAGCGATCGATTCTGGCGCAGAGAAGCCAGTTGATCCAGCTTGCGGGTACCTGGCTGAGTGCTCTGGCGACGCTAAAAATATCGGTGTCATTGGGTTGATTCAAGGGAAAAATCTACAGGATGCCATGGTTTTTTACCAGTAAGTAGAGGGATTTCCTGGAAATCTTCCCTTCATCCAATGCTGGGAATGCAATTGCATCTCTCTCTAGAGAGTACACCATCCCGCGAAGAAAATGTTCACAAATCAATAGTAAACCACCCCCAATTTTACCATAAATGGGTGGTACCAGTATACAGTATAAACCATGAACATTTCTTGGCTGTTAATCATTGCTTTACTAACATTAGCTCAATATTCTATCATTCATTGAGTCATGATCTGCATCTCACGCCCCTGAGGTTGCCCGAAAATGTTCGCCGCACTGCCTCCATAGACCGCTGCCACAGTGAGGGCCCCCCTGGCACGGCTGGTGAGTTTCTCCGCGACGCTGCGGATTTGAATCACCAACTCACGCGTGGGCGCCAGAACCAGCACCTCGCAGCTGGCAGCTGGGGGACCGCCCCTTGGGCTCCAGTTGGTTAACAGAATGGTTTTCCTGCAGATTTGTAAATGGTGGGTTGGACACATATCTACCCGAACCTACCCTAGTTTGCCACCGGGTATCTGGCCGCGGGTAAGGTTCCCCACTAATTCTGCTTTGATATTTTGGTGGAATAAAGAATAAGCGGCCAAGAAACGATGGGCCCTTCAGCCACGGAAGGAGCCGATTGACTTGACGCGTGCACCTGAAGTTGCGGGTCAACCCTTTTTTGGGCCATGGGGCAAAAAAAAACGTGAAATCAGTTGAATCATGTTTAAATTCCAACTGACATGCAGGACTGACATTTTCTGTTATCTGCCACACTGAACTGAGGCCGATGGGCGTGTGCTTTCAAGTGTGTGTGCATTACACGGGTGAGGGGATTGCGATTTCATTCTCTATGATCATTATAATCAAATATTGTCAGCATCATTAGCATTAGCAACTATATAGTGCTAAAAACTACGTACGGTGTGTGACCGTATCACTACTCTTCTGATCATTGTGCTGTCGTCATCAAATATATCACTCATCAAAACACCATGATTGCTGGTGGCGATGGCTTTATCCGAAAAATAGCTCTCATCCCAACCAATCATCCCAAGTAATGTGGGTAAAACAATAATAAACCATCCCCCAAATCACCATCTTTATAGGTGGTATAAACCATTCCAAAATGGGTGGTTTATGGCATTGTTTTACCCACATTATTCAAAAAAACAACCAGGATCCACATACCTGTCGTGGCGCCATGGCTGGGACCAGGAAGGCCAGGGTCTTCCCCGAGCCCGTGGGCGCGGTCGCCACCACGTCCTGACCCGGGGGGGTTCACTGGCAAGGAAGGCTTGCAGTGGGACAGACAAGTTCATATAACAAATGCAATGTATGTAAATATGTATATATATGAATTATACCCCTGCCATTTAGGGTGGTGGGGGTGGGGCCAGCCATTTAGTAGAGGACTCCCATTTTTTTCTACAAAGTGCCTGGATCTCAGCCTACAAAATGAGGCNGGTGGTGGGGGTGGGGCCAGCCATTTAGTAGAGGACTCCCATTTTTTTCTACAAAGTGCCTGGATCTCAGCCTACAAAATGAGGCGTTCTCTACAAAATAAAAGGCCTTGGAAAGGATTTATTTCTACAAGATGACCCTTGAAAACGATTTTGGGCATTGTTATGATTCTTGGTTTTCTTGATCAACATGGTTTTCAGAGGCTGTTTTAGCCATGTTTTAACGCCCATTTTGTAGACAAAACATGGGCCCCCTAACAACTCCCAAACCGATATTTATGATACTGATCTTCAGATACCCATTTTGTAGTAAACCTGAAACGCATTAAGAACCAAGATTGAAGAGAACAAAACCACAGAAGGGATCACTGCATTTTTCCCGTCTCAAAACCATGAGGAAGCGAATTATCAAGTTTTNAGAGAACAAAACCACAGAAGGGATCACTGCATTTTTCCCGTCTCAAAACCATGAGGAAGCGAATTATCAAGTTTTCATGTTGTTGTGTGTTCTTTGGAAGGGAACAACATGATGGACGTGAAGAACCCACATATTTTTTTGAATAATCTCAAATAACTATTCTCTTTAAGGAAAAAATAAAGTAGAGAAAAAGAGAACCACAACGCCAACTCATCTTTTAAGTGGTTGGAAGAAAATCTGTCATTTTGTAGGGGCACGATGGCGGACAGGGGAATAGAAACGCAAAAAGGATAAAGATGATTTTTCACCTACTTTTTTTTTCAGNGGGGCACGATGGCGGACAGGGGAATAGAAACGCAAAAAGGATAAAGATGATTTTTCACCTACTTTTTTTTTCAGTACTTATCCTGAGGTGTCTTCAGATGCTTCAGCTATATGCAAAGGAAATAACAAAATGCCATACCATATTGTAGCTGTTTCGACGAGGGCCTCTCACTTTGTAGAGGCATGATGGGGGAACAGAAAAGAAACAAATGTTCGCAAATATTCTGACATTATCCTGCTCAGTCTGGAGCTGGACCTTTAGAAGCATGAGAAGCAAGANGAACAGAAAAGAAACAAATGTTCGCAAATATTCTGACATTATCCTGCTCAGTCTGGAGCTGGACCTTTAGAAGCATGAGAAGCAAGAAAATATGAACAGTAACCCATTTTGTAAAGGTTTCGAACAGGACTTGGCATTTTGTAGGGGCATGACGTGGAAGATAACAGTTTCACTATAAATCTGTGTGATTTTCCTTAATTGCCTTGAGCAATCTTCAGATATTTACTATAATACCGTTAAATGCATGAACGAAGAGAAAACCAACACACCAACCCATATTGTGGCGTTTCGGAAAAGGACCTGTCATTTTGTAGGGGCGTGATGGGGGGTAAAGGACCTGTCATTTTGTAGGGGCGTGATGGGGGGTGGCTAGAAATCAAACATACGGCGCATTCAAAACATATACTCGCAAAACACACACACACACACGAGAGAGAGAGAGAGATGGAGAGAGAAAGAGAGAGACACAAATCAAATAGAATCAGGCAAGTCATGCGATATCTGGTTCTGTCCGTTTTTTCCCAACAATTGAACTACATGTGGAATACTTGAATGCAAAATCACAGCTGTGATGTTTTCCTGAAACCCAATGGATTCACTACAAAATGCAAGGGTTCCCAATTCAAAAGAACCTAGACTTTCATCTACAAATTGCCTGGCCCTGGAAATTCAAACATTTCTATCTTGATGCCCCGGGACCCGGACTTTTCNGTTCCCAATTCAAAAGAACCTAGACTTTCATCTACAAATTGCCTGGCCCTGGAAATTCAAACATTTCTATCTTGATGCCCCGGGACCCGGACTTTTCTCCACAAGATGACCCTTGAAATTGGTTTTGGCCACATTTCAAGCCATTTTTTGATTTTTTTACCGGGTGGAGCTGTCTACAAGATGACCCCCAAAACCCATTTGGTAGAGGCCTCAAGGCCACCCAAATCGTAGAGGTAATTGGCAAGGGGATTATGAATTGAGATATACATACATACATACATACATACATACATACATACATATATATATATATATGTATATAGGACGAAGGCTCCGGGTTCCCCGGAAATCAATTAATTGTGCTCTGGTCGGTGATAAACGTTGACATCAAGTATCGTTCCATGGCCCCAGCTTGCATGTTCCCTCTTGCAGCTCCCGCAACTGCATGCCTTTCCCAATGGTTTTCACCAGCAAAGGTGATCACACATTGACACGAATTGCCATTCACCCATGTGCTGAAGTAGTAGGGTTTCTTCACGTTTTTCCCTCAAATGTGCAAGATGTTCTCTGGAGCTGCAGGATTTATTTGTGCTTCTTCTCGCACCCTGGACGAGTAAAGACTCTGGCCCAACTCAGGAAGAACCTTCAATTTGTCAGCCAGATCAGAATTGATCAGCTGAAATAAGCTTGAATCGAAGATCTCAGGGGAACTGATTTCGTTGTTGTTTGCTGCTCTGGCATGAAGATTGCCCAGATGCTGCGTAAGTTCGACAATTTCTGCATTGCCTCTGCTGTCTCTATTGCCGACCAGCATCCCACAGAATTTGCGAACGTCCGCTTCTGACGCAGCGTCATCGGGCCACGGCATGATGCGAGAGTTCTATTCTGGCCGAAAGTAATAGCCGATCACGGATGAAAACCGATCACAGACGAACTTCCAGCCGATGAAAAGAAAATGACGGAATAGCTTCATCAATTGCTGATATCCTGACCTTCTGCCATACGTCGGGAAACCAATTGAAAAGAATTGTGTTTCGTTCAAATTGCATTTTCACTAATGACCGATTTGCAACAATGAGCTTAGCTCTGCCTTTGAACCACTGTCTTGAACAGATGACAAGCATTTCAAACATGCAACATGCATCATGCCACATTGTGATAATTGGAAATCACAAAAGGAATCGCTACCATGGGTCTGCATATTGACTCAACAAAAAACAAATCAAACGATGCGCAGTTTTTTCTGCATATGCGCGAGGTATCGATGCCAAGAGCACAAACTGTACTGTGTGCATGGAATAGCATATTGGCAGCCAACTGAATATGCACACTGCAGATCACAGATGAAAACTGATCACTGACTGTGCTTCCCGCATCGAGGCAAAGCAAACAATTGCATTGAAAGCATGTGGCCCAGCAAGTCGACAGACTCAAACATGTCACACATAGAAAACTGGCTGCATTTCGACTCAGCACCAGCATCGTGGATGACAGTCAAAAAGGATTCGAGTAAGTAGGCTGCAGCTAATCCATTGCATCATGCTCTGACATTTCTTCATAGGTCTCGGCAGCACACCAGCAA
>BGPT01000362.1:137365-175573 GCA_003297045.1 Symbiodinium sp. clade C Y103 | reverse complement strand
TGGAATCAAAATAATGAACTTGGATCATTATCTTTGGATTCGTTCAAGATTGTTTTTATCAGAACCACTGTAAATGCGGACTGATCAGTTGACTCTCATGAAATTCAAGTTAGGAAAATGTCATTTTCTACTGTAGAACCATGGGTGAAATGCACATGAGCATTTTTCTCAGGAAGTCCACAGAGCAGTGTNTTCAAGTTAGGAAAATGTCATTTTCTACTGTAGAACCATGGGTGAAATGCACATGAGCATTTTTCTCAGGAAGTCCACAGAGCAGTGTTGAAAGCCTTTTTCGATCCTTTTTCGACCTCGAATCCACGCCTTAACTCAAGTGAAAGCGTAGGTGTACCTAAGTGTTCCGAACGAAGAAGGCATGCAAGCCGCGTTGAGGTGTGGCCACAGTAGCAAGTGGCTGATATTCTGCAGATGGCATCTCGCCAAGATCTCGATGAACTTTGTGAAATTGACGATTTCCTGCATGAGCTGCTATCCAATCCATGACCCGCTGCTTGTCCACCGGGTTCCACCTGAAAGCAAGACAACAACCCCACATCTGCCACCGGTAATTGGTGGGCTTCACCACCTGTGTCTTATACCCCGGTCGCACGGTGCGGATCAAGTGCGTCACATAAGCTGAGAACGACCTGCAGGCTCGAACTCCATCATACACATCCCGCCCATTTAGAATGGCAATCCTGTTTGCGGAGCTCCCGGATTCCAGTGTACATTTGAAATGACCATAGTAACTCGTACCACGTCACCCATGTGGCTGCAGTTGTTTCGTCAGGAGACTGGACATATTGCAACCAATCAATGACCTTGTGAAATCCAGAAAATTGCATAGGCTGTGGAACTGCATGAGCCATCCTACTCAAATACCCAAATGAGACTTCATTCTCAGGAGTGATGGGTTCGGATCCTACATACTGCTGAGTGTCAGGAGGAGATTCAGTTTCTTTCCATTGCACTGCAAACAAACCTACTTTCGCATAGTATGTAAGAAGTTCTTGCTGCAGTCGTTGCTGATGTGTTAGTTAGTTTATTCGTGACCTGGGACTGCAAGCAGAGTATGTGCTGAGGCAATTGAGACATCGCTACCAATGCATGCAAGTCAGCACTCTGATTACCATGAAAAACCCATGTCAAAAACTCATCATCACCCGCATCGACTTGGTGCGACGCCACTTTGAAAATCTCAACGGACTGGGTGGACTGTTGGAGCAAACTGAGCAAAACCTGCCACAAATCATGATCGGGCATGGTGGACCTAGGGACAAACCGACCTTGCAACATCCTACTGACACGTCTGACGACGGTTGCATTGTCACACCAAATCCTTATGGGCTGCTGAAGCAAGAGACCTTGGCGCACTGCCATGATTGCTGCAGTAATCTCAGCTCGCAACACTGTCTGCCATTGACCGGGGACGCCCCCCCCCCCGCAACCATTTGACACTGAGGGTTTTGCATATCACCAGTAGAAACTACCAAGGACCAGGCTACCAACCTCGCATTGGGAGTCTGTGGAGACAGGCAACTTCCATCAGTAAAGAAGTCCAACGTTCCAGAAGGGAAAACCCCCGCCCATTGATATGTAAACAAAGGTACCTCGGCAAGGCTGCGTTTGAAATCACGAACTTCCTGTGGCTCAACAAACCAACCCCTTTCCCTAGTGCAAGCAGGCCAGCTATCTACACTGGACATCAGGGACTGAGACAGATTTTGTCGCAGGTGTTCTGTGTGGCGGCACTCCCAGTGTCGGTGTTGGAGGGAGCCGGGTGCACCACAGAATTTGCACTTATCGGAATCAACCTGTTTGGCCGAATGCAGATGATCATGTGTGATGAACGTGCCATTGTGAAGGGCTCGGATCAGCCCCGCTTCATCTGGTGTCCATGTCGTAACAGGAGTGGTGCTAGTGGCTACATCTACATATTCCAAACCTTGGAAACCCTTACGATATGCAGTGCATGCGCCAACATATTGATGCCAAGCTCGTTTTGCACGACACTTGAGTTCTTGGATTGGACAGCGAACTATGTCAATTTGACATCCCTCTTGATCCAGGTACACAAACTCAGTCACATGAACCCAACCAATTTCAGTAAGGCGTGATGCCAAGACTCCGCAAGGCCCTGGTTTTTTGAGCCTGTCTGGCTGCCATGCTGCAAGTTCCAACGTGACTGCTTCTGTAACTGGACTTGCATAACGTCGGAAATGAACCAGTGCATCCCACAAAAGGAAAAAACCGGGGTCAAGCAACGTATTGGTGGTCAAAGAGAACTGCAAGAGAGAACTAGCACCTGTTTTGTCTAAACGAAGGCCCTGCATAGCCCCCGCACGGAGTTCTTGGATGATGGCTTCTGCGATATGCACGGTGCTGGCAGCATGAAATGCCCTGGGCCATGCAATGGAAACCAACACTCGCAACTTGTGATTCAGAGGAGCATTGCTCTGGGCCAGGCGTGGCCACAACTGGCACAAATCTTGACACTTCTTCTTGACGGATCCATTTGTTTGATTTCCTGAGTACTGCAGATGGGCTCCCAAGTCAAAGTGACTGTGGCAAACTGTTTGATTCGCATTTCTGAGCACTTTGCGTCCAGCTGTATCCAATGCCCAACCATATGTCTTGCGTCTATCTATGGGGGTACCAAGATATTCTGTGACCCTTGCCAAAACTTCTAAGGCTTCAACTGTGTCGGAAGGATCATCGGCCAATAATTCGACATTATCGACATACGATATCATGGATACTCGAGGGCAACGACACTGCATGTAAGAGTGCAAAAGCAGGTTGCAAAGGCACACTTAATCCGCACCCCTCTGGGTAGCCTGTGCTGCTCCTCAAAGGGGGTCCAGGTTGGCCCCGGACCCAAAACTGACGTGTCACCTGGTTCACTGCGGCAGACCATGCTCTGACGATGCCTGGGCTTATCCCTATATGAACAGCAATTTCAAACAAGGGACATCTGGGTAGCCCGTTAAAGGCTTTGACCAAATCGGTCACGATGCCTGAGCACTGTGACCCATCANGAACAGCAATTTCAAACAAGGGACATCTGGGTAGCCCGTTAAAGGCTTTGACCAAATCGGTCACGATGCCTGAGCACTGTGACCCATCATACAAACATCGTTCCACCAAACATTGGAGCTGCCACCACACGGCTGGTGAAGAACGCCCCGGAAGGTTTCCTAGCATGGAAGCCGGTGCAATGGCTTCAATGTGTCTGAGAATTTCCTTGGATCTGATGGTGCTCCAACATCTGTAAATCAAGGGAAGAATTGTCACTGGCCTAAACTGGTGGATGACAGTCAAAAAGGATTCGAGTAAGTAGGCTGCAGCTAATCCATTGCATCATGCTCTGACATTTCTTCATAGGTCTCGGCAGCACACCAGCAANGTGGATGACAGTCAAAAAGGATTCGAGTAAGTAGGCTGCAGCTAATCCATTGCATCATGCTCTGACATTTCTTCATAGGTCTCGGCAGCACACCAGCAACACACGGGTCCATAGTTGCTACCCACCTGCAATTCTTCCCAAGTTGTGATTGGTATCATGAAATGACATTTTTTACTGCGTTTTACAGTATTTCCTTGCTTACCATTGAATCATAAGTGGATAACATGCACTTATCTGCCGGACAACATGTTTCAGGTATGTTGGAATCAAAATAATGAACTTGGATCATTATCTTTGGATTCGTTCAAGATTGTTTTTATCAGAACCACTGTAAATGNTGGAATCAAAATAATGAACTTGGATCATTATCTTTGGATTCGTTCAAGATTGTTTTTATCAGAACCACTGTAAATGCGGACTGATCAGTTGACTCTCATAAAATTCAAGTTAGGAAAATGTCATTTTCTACTGTAGAACCATGGGTGAAATGCACATGAGCATTTTTCTCAGGAAGTCCACAGAGCAGTGTTGAAAGCCNTTCAAGTTAGGAAAATGTCATTTTCTACTGTAGAACCATGGGTGAAATGCACATGAGCATTTTTCTCAGGAAGTCCACAGAGCAGTGTTGAAAGCCTTTGCAGGAGAAAGTGCTCCGTTGACTTTCTCACGGTGGCAACGCAGTGTGTGAAGCACATTTTGAAGACCAGGGTTTCGATGTATATAAAAGGCTGACAAAATGTTGCGATGCTCCAAAGAGTCTTTGGCCCCACCCAACTGCCCCAGTCTTCTGAGTTGGTGTTTACCAACTCGGACGAGGCTTTCAGCCACGTTGTCGCCTCCTGTCATAAGGAAGGAATTTCGGTGTTCTTTAACCAGTGGATTTTTGGTTTTCTTGGCTAAGCGTTGGAGCAATTTCTTTGTGTCTTCATCCAAATTTCTTTTAGGAATGGTACTCAACGGTGTGAACAGATTCTTCCAGTGAGCAACACCTGGTGCTGATGCAGCTCCAAGCGCTGAAGCAGCTTTTTGTAAGCTGGGAGATCCATCTGCTGCAGCGACATGCCTTTTTGGATCTTCAGCGTACCAACATCGTCAACGTAAAAACATCTTCAACGTACCAACATCGTCAACGTAGCAACATCTTCAACGTATCAACATCTTCAACGTACCAACATCTTCAACATAGCAACATCTTCAACGTACCAACTTCCTGAACTTACCAACATCTTCAACGTACCCACTCCCCACCCTTCTGTAAGCAACAACGAGTGTTAACCATACCGCAACTTCTCATGTTACGCAACACACAGGACGTTTTTTCCCCCCTCCACCCCCCACCTTTCTGTAAACAACAAAGAAGATTAACCATGCCGCAACTTCTCATGTTACGCAACACACAGGACGTTATTACACCCCCCCCACCCACCCACCCCACCCCCCACCCTTCTGTAAACAACAACGAAGACTACATGTCAAGACTCCAGGTTCCTCCGAGCTCCGGGGAACCTGGAGCCTTGACCCTATATATATATAACTAATAGAAAGATATATATATATATATATATTGTGATACATCGTATTCATATAGTTCGAGAGAGATAGAGAGGTGCAGATTAATAGATGTAGGTCTAGATATGGCCATTCACAGATATGTTTGATTCATGATGTTGAAGGGTCTGGAATGATCAGCAATCGCTTCCAAAATCGCTGGCCATACCTATCCACGAACAAACAACGATGCATTGCCAAGGCTCGTGACCCCCGAGGGCCAAGGGTAGGACTTTGCGTTGAATGGGTTTCATGTCTTGGAAGTTGTGAGCACTCAGCCCTTCGGACAACCTCGAAAAATGTGGCAATCCCAGCGGTCATATATCTCTGTTCCGAGCGATCTGGCGTTTCCAAGTTTGAGATCATGTGCCATTTGTAGGAGCATCATGGGAACATCTGCATCTGCAAAATTCGCATACAGTAATATATAGTATGTATATATATATATATATATGTGTGTGTGCGTGTGTGCAGATCAACATATGATATGGATAATGATAATTTTTGTGTGCATGTCCTGCGTTCAAACCTCAAAAATTGTGGCCCACCAGTCCCCACTCAGGATCTCTAGCACTGAAAGGCCCACGCCAAATGGAGACTGGCCACCACTTCGGGAAGACCTGGTAGAAGTCCGAGAATTTACAACTGCTCTGCAAATTCGTAGACCTTGCACTGTTCCGCAGGGGACAGCAAAAATGTGTCCATGTTTTTCATCGGGGGAATCGGCCAACCCACTTTAAAGCCAGCGCTTGTGGAATTGGCGACTACCCAAGGGTCCAGTTGGTTGTTGCCAGAAACTCCTCAACAGTATCACTGTGGCAACCCCTTGCGCCAGGGGGATCTCTCTATTTCTCTCTCCATCCCCTTCTCAAGGAGTTCAGCAGAGCTACTGGCAAGTACGGTACAATTAATGTATTAGGGCCTAGGGATATGGGATTGCCATGGTTTTCTTCTGTAAACACTCATCTGCCAAACACAGAACCCAGAACCTCTGGCAGCGAAGAGGGACAAAAACCAAACCGGAAAATTTGGCCTTTCCTGCCGACATCCAATTCTGATTACTATTCCAATATTCCATTTAGTACCCTACCAATATTCCATTTCCCCATGAGATCCTGATCCCGCGATCCAAAGTTGGATTCCTTTCGGGGCCGAAGGACTGGTCCAGGAAATTCTTCCGCACCGCTCTGCCGGTCAGCAGCCTGGCTGCTGACGACGCCTTGGTCAGCCACACATCTCCAGTGTTTAGAGGATTTCCCATGGCTGGAAATGATCACAGAAACCATGAAGAAAGAGAAGACACGTAGAATCCTACTAAGATAGTGGTAAATTACTGTGCCTATCTTTTTTGGGGGGGTGTTACTATACCTTTAGATTGCTCCAACTATGGACCTATAGATAGAAATCCTTGTCCTTTAGGGATTCAAGTCGAATTGTGTAAAATCGCTTTCCTTGTCCTTATTGTGGTAGTAGAACGCCTATAGATAATAGTAGACAAACTGCTGTGAGGGTCCAATTGTCCCATTGATATTCCAATGAAATATGGATATCATCAGGTTCATATTCTATGAATATAGGCAATCATAGATAATAACGATCACAATAACAATAACGATGATGATGATGATGATGATGATGATGATGATGATGATGATAAGAATGATAGAGGATAATGATCGATAACAATATTCCCTGGATTGGTTAAAGGGAGAATTTACAGGAAACCTCTATATTTGATAGGGAAAACCCATGGTTTCCAGTTTCCTGTAGAATTTTCCCTTTAACCAATCCAGCGAAATATAGATAATAGGTAGACTACCTATAGATTCCCTGAGGCTATTCCATTGATCCACCCCGGCACCTCGGAGCGAAGGTCCTTGCGGCTTCGCCATAAGAGCACCAGCAGCACGGTCAAGGACAGCCACCTGCAGGTGGCATTTGTTTGGAGCTGAAATCTTCGGAAATCCAAGAAATTCTGGTAAAATAATGTAAAATATGGATCATCTTGTTACTTGTTCAAGAGTCTAGTCATACAATTATAATGTGTATGAATGTTAGTGGGCAACAAATACCAAAATACCCCGATTTAAGTTGACAGAAAAATATATAGGATGATACATACAAAAAGTTTCAGTTTATATGGGGATATGATGGTATTGGATTTAGGGGTAACCCTGCTTTCAGACAAGCCCATAGAGAATTCTGGAGGTGACTGATCTGAGCCAGAAAAAATGGGATCCAACCTGGCCAAAAAATGAATAAAAATGAGGTGTCCATTAATGAACAAATGGGATGCAACTAACCCGAATGGGGATCTGACCCACAAGAAATGGATACAATATTGACAATATAATATATAAATACTGTATAATACGGTGTATGTACAACAGAAATGAGGATTCGATGAACAAAATGAGGAGAGGACAAAGGAATACAGGGACTCGGTGTTTGTCAACCATGATGGGCATACAGCCAACAATGCTGGTGAGTATTGCCACAGCTTGATAGCTTACGCCAACAAGCGTTGACTTGCAAACTATGCTTGTATACTAGCCCCTTACCGCACTTTAGTCATGGGTATGATTTTAAAACTGGCTTTCCCTGTGCTGACAAGAGATTCCCGCTACAACCTACCATCCAGCTATACTTCACCCGTCAGCACTGAGTCTCCCGGCTCCGTGCGCGAGAGCTGCTTCAAGCTTCCCACGAAGTCCCACTTCAGCGCCCTCTGCCGCAGCGTTTGCAGGGCGCTGTATAGGGCACTGCGCCCAGCAGAGGTCAGGGCAGCCAGAGCTGCCAGAGCTGCTTGACTGGCAGGGCCCACTTCCATGCTGAAAATCTGGATGGAACTCTGTGCTCGATATATCTCGAAATCTGATGGCTGGGATGGGTGCTGAAGATGGTAGATCCCCTGGTCACACAGGATCTTTTGGGAGGACAGTTCGGGTCCCGAGGAATTAAGACAGAATCATGTCGAAGTGATGCTGGTCAATCACGCGTTGCCGCAAAGCAGCTGGAGCTTGGTTGCACGAATCTAATCCCAGTGATGCTTCTGGCCAAGCTCTAAACATGTATGTCGCAATGAATCCTTGAGCCATTCTACCATGTTCATCAGCTGCAAAGAGAACCAAAAAGAGGGTTTGTCTGAAAATCAGGCCAATGGGTTTCACCTAGACATCAAAAGTTGCCGGTTTTGTGCTTTAAAAAAACTGCTTTTCCCAACCCCTCGAGGCGTCCCTGGTCGGCAGCCTGCCATCCCAGCAGCAAGGCCTGGGAACTGCCTCAAGCGTAAAATCGGCTGCCTTTTATCAGCCCTTGCCCTTGGAAGTTACACCCGGAGATACCTGGGACAAAAAATCATGAAAGATCCATCAAAAGAATCCATCAAAATCCAGTTGGCTCCAGGATCTGTCATATTTTCCATGTTCCATGTGTTTACAGTCTCTCTGCATGGTTTTTCTTACAAGACCTGGTCCGATGATGAAATGCTTCAACCCCCTGGGCGTCCCAGCATCGACATGGGGTTCACAGCTCGGGGCCGCTTGGCAGGTGGAGCCTCGGAAAAATGATTTCCCATGATTTTCCTACGGAAGTCCGACCTAGATGTAGATATAGTCATGATGTAGCCAATGGTTCTCCATAATTCTCGGGTTCTATGTCTTTTTGAATGCGGAAGGTGATCCAGATTGGGGCGCCAATTTGAAGTCACCCTTCTCGGATCTCCAAGCACGGCGGTAAACTTCCATGCCGATGAGTAGGTTTCCCCCAGCTATGGGCAGTTGAGGTCCCATTTATGTGTGGTAAGGACCCATCATTGCCTGGATGATGCTAATTGGTCTGCTGTCACGACCAAAACCGTGTGGGAAAGCCTCTCCTGATCTTGCAGGTAGTTGCAAGGACACATGTTGTGAAAATCGGGGAGTGCCCCAAAACCATTGGTTTCTCCATTGTTTCTCCATAGGTTTCTCTTTAAAAAACATAAAAAGACCATTGCTCGATGATTTTGGGGTTCCCAATTCCAGAAGCCAAGGGCCACGCCGCAGCGGCGTAGGATTCGTCATGGGGTGCGGATGCCCTGCTGGTGTTTTTGCGTATGGCGTATTAGTATACATGTATGCAGATAGATATACACGTATTCTATATACACATACACATACACAATGATGCGCATGTATGAATGCCGGCATATGCGCATATAGATATAATATAATATATATATATATTAATGTGTATATGTATATGTATGTGTGTGTGACAAATATGTGTGTATGTATTTATACATATATATATATATATACACGTATAATTACGTACACGTACATGTATATGTATATATATATATGTATACGTGTACGTATACGGCTATTTATCTATCTATTTATTAATCTATGGATGTTTCATGATTTGTCTACTTACTCTACGTATTCATCTGTCTTACATAATAAGTGCACTATAATTATATTGATATACATATATGCAAAAATCACATTGGTTGTTCATGCGTTGTTGTAGGCACATAGAACATTTTAACATATTGGCACGTGGAACCCAGCAGCGGCCCCTGCAGTGGCAGTTGTTGGCCTAAAATCTCGAGTTGATCATCCAAAACTAGGGTCAAATGGGCATCAAATAGGGTTGGGCAATAGCACTTCATCTGGTTGGGAAGCTCAATTCTTAGCCCCCTAGGCTCCCCATTTTTCACATATGGAGACAACCACAGCTACCCTTTCACCGCTCCCTCCATGCACCACCGGTTCCGGACCCCCTGTGTCCTGGGAGTTGCACGAGGGGGCCTGTGAGATCGAAAAATTGACCAATGAAGAAAAGCATCTGACTTGATAGGGTGCCACCATGGGCTCTTGCAGTATATGCTGTGTGTTCCAGAATCCAATTTCCGCACCAGGGTTCACCAAGTTGGCTGGAGAACCCTGCAGGATCAATCAGGAAAGACTTCATGGGTAGTGACGCGCCATGTTTGGCTCTCTCATTTTTTGACTATTTGTTTATCATTCCCTCTTAGACGCCGCATTTGTGCATCGTTTCTTTCCTAGAGGGATGGGGCCAATATAGTGTATGTCTTCTTCCTGACAGATATTTATAGTGGTTACTTCGGGTTTCTGTCTCCGATGGTTCTGAGGCACGTCGGATGTTTTGCATCAACGCGGGGTTTTTTGTAGACAGGATCCTCCATAATTTGAAGATCAGTGATGAAGGTCATGCATTGACAGTACATCTAAGCTAAGCTTTGTAAACTTGGGGTCACTAGCGTTTGGGCCTCCCTGACATGCTTAGCATTCTTGAGAATGCCATCATTCTGTCGGCAGCTGTAATTTCCAAGGGAAAGATAAGCCATGGACACAAATCTTGAGATGTGCTTAATTGCAACCCCCCAGCTTTTTAGGATATATCAGGAGCTTTCAGGATCAAATTGGGGCCTATTCAGGACTCAAACATTGGATTTTTCCAGGCCATCCTGCAGTCGGTTTCTGAAAAATCGACCAACTGGGGCAGTTCAACCGGCTCACCTCGTCGGATGTGGAACGTACTTGGACTTCTGTGTGTCCTGGCAGCGACATGCAGCGACTTCTGGGGTGAAACTGGCAGTTTTTTTTGTTGTGGATTCATCGGAAATCTTACAGCACCTGCATGCTGCCGTCGGTTGGATGCTAGATGATGCTAGTATAGAATCCATTCTTTGCCGAAAAAATAGACTCTTCAAAGGTAAAGGTAAAAAGTAAAAACACGACCTATCCACGGTTGACTTCGGATTCGTGTCACAGCTGAAAGCCCAAAACAGGTGCCACTTTGCCCTGAGACGTTGACCATCTCAGCGAAGCGAAGCTGCGCGTGTCATCAGCGCGGATGAATTTTGGATGTTCGAACGCGCTGACAACTGATGAAGTAACGTGGCAATTGAAAATCCCCTATCAATGGAGGTTTTAATGGGAAAATCATCCATAAATAGTGGATTTTCCATTGCCATGTTTGATTGCCGGAGGGTGAAGGAATCGGAATATCAGATGTAAATTCTGACGGAGTACGGCAATGGGAAGACATAAATGTGAGCAGGTCAATCGTCAATGCTGGCATTTGGGATGGCACCACATGATCCAGGCATTTTTTGAGGTAATTCCAAACACGGGATAGGTTCGAAAGTAACGAAGCTCTACCCAACTAGACATAGGTGGGTGTGCATCAACCTGTGGGTCGACTGGCGAATCGGTCTGGTTGAGTAGCTGCGAATGAGGATACAATCATGCAAATGTTTTCGTTACACTGGCAGCTGGAACCATCATGGCAGCGTGGCGATGCAACCGGTGATTGGATTGATTGGCTTGATTCGATGTGCATAGAGTTGATTTATGGGATATGGAATTGATTGGGATTCAATGAGATTCTTTAGGTGCAGACCCCTCTTGGACATTTCACATAATGTGGGTAAAACAATAATAAACCACCCATTTGGGAATGGTTTATACCACCTATTTATGGTGATTTTGGGGATGGTTTATTATTGTCTTACCAACATTATTTAAGATATAGTTTCTTAAGTATGGCAAAGCCCTGCTTGAGCAAATCATCGGACCATCACCATGGTCCGAAACTCATGAGGCTTGGGCGGTGGACGGATGGGAAAGAATGCGCTGACCCCAATAATTCACCTACCATTTGGGGATGAGATGTCTCACCCATTTATGGCATTTTATGATATTTTATGGCCATATTTGGGACATTTGGGATCATCTGTCACATTCTGTTGTGATTTATCAGTGGGTTTACCACATTGACAAATATCCACTGCTGCTTCACGGGTATCTTTGGGCATCTTTGGGCATACCAACCACTCATATCACTTCTACCAGTGAGATTTTGGTGCTCTGTGTTTGATCCAGTCCCACATGTCGCCACAAGTTCCCAAGGCGTGCCTTTCAGCTTGGTCCGACGAAACCTGCTGTTGTCCCAATGAAATCGGGAAACCCATTATATACAGTAATGCATGAGTAAAAGAATAGCATAATGGCCGGTCCCACAAGGTGTGAGTTGGAGCCGAGAAAAAGGTGATTCTGAGACATGCCGAATGCTGAGTCCAAGAACCTACAGCTCCGTTTGCATCCCTTCGACTTTTTCCAAGGTCATGTACTCTCGTGCCACGCAGGCAACAGCTTCACTGTTTCTCCATCAGCACCAAGAGTCCCACCTGCAGACTCCCCTGAGCGTGCAGCTCATTGTACCTACCGGCGTTTGCAACAATCATTAGGATGATTCAAGGGATTGCCCACGGGAAAACACTGTGTTTCTTGTCATTTGTCATCGAATACATTGTGGGTTCCATGAATTTCGAAGTTGAAGACTGCCTCAAACTTAGCCAATGGAACAAGAATGGGACAGACCCAAAAAATATGATCGCCTTACCTGTCGTTTCGGACCCCCTCTCAGCGAAAATTAGGTACGGTACCCCACATCCACTGCTCAATCATCATGATCCCTGTTAAATCTGCCGTTTTGGAGGGGATACCCCACCCACATGTTTCCATCCCAAACAACATTTCTGAGATTTCTGGGGCGCTTTCCAGGCGCGCACTTCTCTTGCAGACCTTCCAGTTTGATTGCGCTGGTCGCCTCCAAAGTTTTCTGAGTTTCCACCTGGCGGGGAGTTCTCACTCTGTTAGGGAGGCAGCTGCATTCTGTCCGAAAGTGGGATTCCCCCCATTCCGTCCCAGAGTTTCAAACCCCACATATTTTCCCTTGAAACTTGCAATCAACTGGCCACAAGGTGTAAGTTGAGGGCAAATCACCCAATTTTCCCATCAAATCCTACGTTTTTTTGATGCGAAACCAGCCGGGGGCCACCAGCTGGGAAATCTCCTCCTGCAGCTCGGCATTCTGAAGCTCCAGGGCTCGACACCTGGGGGGGGATGGGGCCCTTCTTCATGTGGAAAGGTCTATCATTCCTAAATTGCTGGAGTTCCGCAACCGCATTATCAGATTTCATCGGATTTCCTTTCTAGCTTTCCAAATGGATCCTACATGCGGCTAGCCCATCATATCAATAGGAGAATCATCTGGCCCTGAAATTTTTGAGTTGCACTTCCATGCATTGTTCAGTCTCCCCAATACGGTCCCAAGATTCGCGGTTTACGATCATTTTCCCCTTTCCCCAATTTTTGACAGGCAAGCCATGAAAAGTACCCCTATTGAATTATTCCATCCTCTTGTACTTGCGAATGGGTTTTCCTATTTGTGGGTTGTTAGAATCCCATAGAATCCTACTAAACACGATGGTTTTGACCCACTCTGAGGATCAATCAAACCACCTCCGCACCTCCGCACCTCCGCACCTGCCTCACCTGCCTAGCCTGTCTGGTTCTGAGGTGCTGACTTTTCGGACTCAACTGCCAAGGCCTGGAGATCACCATTTGGGGATGTTTTCAGCACCCATTCATGGTATTTTTTAAATTGTGCTTGCTGTTTGCCACGAAAAAGGTTCCGGAAAATGCGCTGACTCATGCTGACTCAGGACATCATATGATACCTCTGACATCAGCTTTTTTGGGGGAAAGGTTTGAAAGGCAAAATCCACAAATTCTTTATCTCGTATCGCCAGGTTGGAAGCCGCTGATCAGCAGAGGCTATACCTTCCATTTTGGATCAATTTGGGGTATTCGGTATTCTTGACATGGGGTCCCACAAATCATCCGAACTATTGGATGTTATTGGTATCTATTGGTCATCTTAAGCGGTTTGCATGGCAGTGCCAAGGGTTTGATCCATGGCCATTTCAGCAGCTTCATCTTTTTTCAGCAGGAAGGGAAGCCACCCAGCCCGGCCATTGAGCGGAAACCGGGATCGGTTCCAGATGTTCAAGTGACAAGCGCCTCACTTCGGAGGGAGTGTCCCAGAGCAATCTATAAAAATCCTAAAAGGATTGGGGACAGCCTCGTCAGTGCCTCCTCAGCCCTAAGCTCTTTCGAGAGATGATGTTCCAGATTCCAAGTCATGAGAACTCGGTGGGTGCCCAGGTCGTGCCAAGCATGTGATTGGCGATGGTTCCAAGTGGGGTCCCTAGAGGATGCCAAAAAAAAACACAGAAATACTTGAAACGACCATCGTGCAATATCCCCATGATTCGCGCAATGTCCCTGTATTCATACTGTAGTCATTCTTGGACATAATTATTGAAATGACCGGAAAATCGCCATGACATTCTGCTGCAGCTAACTTTTAGGCTCCCCAAGGGAAAATCCGCCCCTGGACCTTTGTTTCCAGGGATCCTAATGGACTGCCGCACGTAGCGGTTGCCGCGGTGCTGGTGTTCGCATCCGAGTTCAGTGGCGCTGACTGGTTCTTCGCCTCCTCACCCTTGGCGACGAAGCTTCAAGGTGACCGAAAAAGAATAACGCGTTCACATAGAGCCGCGAGGGCTACGATAAAGTTCATCCTCACACCCTATGTAACTTCCAACCATTTGACGCCCTGTGCGTTCTTGCCCACCGGTCCCTGTCCAACGTTTGCCAAAAATTAGAGCATCCAAGGAGCAATCAGCTCTCAACCTTTTGGCCTCAGTTTATTCCAATGGTCCCCCAGCTCACCTCTGGAGTCCCACCAGCCTTGGGTGTCTTGTTGGATGCTCGGCCCCACGGAAGAAACCCACAGATGTTGCAGTTATACTGACCCCCCACAAAGGATAGAGCTCGGTAATTCATCAGGATTCACTGTTTGAGATTCAGATTTTACTTGACTAACCTCTTTTGGGGTGGCCAATAGCTGATAAGAGTCGTACCATAGATTTCTACAATGTCCCTTCGCTTTCCCATTTCATCCACTTGGAGTGCCAGGTCTAGTTCGATGGCGCAGTGCTTGGTCCAAGTGACGGGAGATGACTTTGATGACCATTGTCACCTGGCGTTCCAAGTGGGACACACATATATACATATATATACATATGTGTATATATATATATATGTGTATATATATATATATGTGTATATATATATATATATATATGTGTGTGTGTGTATCTATGTACATATACATGTGTATACATGTATACATGGGTATACATTTATGAATATGTGTGTATATATATATATACATACGTCCGCCGTGTGTGTGTGTGTGTGGCATTGTCATTGTCATTATCATTATTATTGTTCTTCTTGTTATTGTTATCGCTATTACCGCTATGATTAGTGGTATTGTTCTTATTGCTAACTATATACCCGTTCTACACAGTTTCGATACAGATAGCCAGTATTTCCAGAACCAAAATGTCACCCAAAGGAGTAACAGTCTCCAATTCCTTTGGAAAACAATCATTGCAAAAAGACAAAAAATTGTTTACAGAAAGACTCCGCTTGTCCAAAACCAATTGGACCCACGCGTTTCGCGCGTAGAATGGCGAGTCCGCTGCATCTCTCATGTGTCTGCTGCTGAGGGTCGAAAACGGGATGATTTTCTGGATCCTTCCAACCTGCGAGCGTTGGGAACCTGGTCCAAGCTTGGTCCAAACGATGTTTTTTCATCAAGCAGGTGGAAGTGCCATTTCAATTGTATAATTAAGAAGATCTTTTGGCACTATCTTTGGTGATAATTACCCGATTTTCCACTTCGCGTTCCTTGCTTGTTTCCAGGTCATGCCTAATCTCAGTAACCATAGGTTACCCCTCCCTTGCCTCCCAAGGAAAAAGATAGGTGTCTTATTACACTAGTGGTAAATTGAACCATGTTCTATCTTTTTGGATGGCGCTGCAGTATGCAATGTGGTAAGCCCAGTAAGAAACCATCCCAAAAATCACCATAAATGGTCCTGTAAGCCATCCCACAAATGGTAAGGCTTGTTGCTGGGTTCCCCATATTACCTAAAATCTGGTGGATTGCCATGATCAACATGATGATCTGGATGTCCTACATAAAATGGGTGGTATCAACCATCGCATTTCCCAGGAGATCCTGACCGATCTGCGGCCTGTGTTTCGGAGCTTGAGGTCCCCTTCAAAGCCGTCTGGGATGAGCTGCTCTGTCCTGAGGAACCAATCTCTTGGAGATCCCAATGTTTTGAAGATTTGCAGTGTATGTATAACATACAGTACACACACATATATATGTATATATACATATCTCTCTGTGTGTATCTATATATACATATGATATAAATGGTATATATATATATATATGAATGTATATATATGTATATATATGTGTGTGTGCATCTATATATACATATGATATAAATGGTGTATATATATATATACATATATATATATATATACATATATATATATATATGTATATATATATATATACACACATATGCGTATGCGTATCCATATGTAGTTGTGTGTGTGTGCCTCTGTTTCGAAATATGATGTAAAAAGTATCGATCTGTGGTCACTTGTACTTATAGCAGCTGTATGGTGCATATGCAGTGTATGTGTCTTGTTATGCTAACCGATGTAGCGTAATTAAGTGCTTTCACATATCTTCTCGCTCTTCGAATTTCAAAGATAACAGTCAGGTCGTATCCCACCTTATCACCAAACCCTCCTATCCCACCCTTGAACCCCATGCCCCATCCTGTAAAACAACCCAAGGTCTGGGCACTCTCCTTTTCATGTTATGAAGCCCTTGTGGGTTCAGCACTTGCAAGGCATACCCATGATCTATATGCACGAATGTGTTACTATCTATTACTTCTATGTTGTGAGTCAAGAAGCTTGGGCCAGCCTGGGCCTGTGTGCCACAAAAGATTGGTCATTTGACCGAAATCAGAGATGACAAGTCATGGTACCACATCCCATGGAAAGATCTTTCTGCATACCCCAAACCTGTGGGTTCCAGAACAAGTTCCTTTGGAATTCTCTTAGGAACGCCACTCTATGGGCGTCTCTTGCACAATCATTTTTGGTCGCGGCGAGGAGGAAGCAAAAACGTTATTGGGGGAATCCAGGTCATTCAAATGCATTTGTAATGAAAACCTCTTGCTTGATTAAACCCTTAATTATATCTTGAAGAACCAGTTCACTGAGCAGAATCTCCCCGCATTTTTTGGTTGGCAAGAAATCCTGCAATGGCCAGCCGAGCTTCTCTAATTGCACATGACCCAACATGTCATCATGCTTCAACCGATCTGCGTCGCGCACCTTGGAGTTGGGTCATGTTTCATGCGTGGTGGATGTAGGCATCGTTGGCCAACAATGCTTCGATGAGTAAAAGCAATATTAGGCTCATAGTAATAGTAATGATGATCTATGATCTTTAAATGTAATGATCACTAGATACTGAGAATGACAAAAAATATCAAAATGACCTAGCGACAAAGGCGTTATTTAAAGTAAAACATATGTCTGTGTGTGTATATGCAAGTTTGCATATATGCATGCTATATGTGCATAAGCATATGGAAGTATATTGCTAAATTGTTGTTGGACATTGGATATACCGATATGCCTATGTACATATATACGTGGATGCACCTTTAATGTGCATACATGTATATATATATATATTATGCGTGATATTTATATACATATACATATACATATACATATGCATATAAATATGCATATAAATATATATATATATATGTATATGTATGTATATGTATATTATATTCATATCGTGCCATCTCCTGTCCATGCAAGTAGTGTTCAAAATCCTCTGTCATGTCTGTCATTTCCTTGTACTGGCTGTTTTTCAGAACTAATTTCCCATTTTCATCCAAGAACTCGCCGATGAACATTGGAATAGAGTAGTCTACTAAGTAGCCCCCTACAATCAGCCGAATCAGCAATCATTTGTCAATTCTATCCCCTCTTTGATTAGTATAAACCCAGAAAAAAACAGAAATTTCGGGCGATCCGAGAGACGGAAATGGCCAACTTGTCACCATGATAAAAGTCCTGCCCATCACAAGCTGGATGAGAACCAACAAAAAAACTATCTGTAGATAATTATATGGTCATCTAGATATAAATAGATAGATATAGAGAGAGAGAGAGATATATATATATACATATATATATATGTAAATATATATATATACATATACATATGTATATGTATATATATACATATATATGTATATACATACATAGATATAGATATGTCAGCCCCGGATTGAGACCAGAATTGACCCCGGGTTGACATGATAGATCTGTTTTTTAGGTCATCTGAAAATTCATGTAGGCCATTTGTTTAGGCCATTCTCTATCTCTGGACATTCCATTACCACACCAAAGTGACATGGTGCCATGGTGCCATGGTGCCATTTGTTGATGATTCTCTGATGTGTTCCCACTTCAAACATCCCAGTTGATCATCACGAACGGAACAAAAAAGTGGTCTCTTCTCGCAGCGATTCCTTCACATATGGCTTTACCCTTAGTGCCACCTTGGAGGGTATGGTGGCATTTTTCCAAGCCTTGGGGGTTCAACTGTGAGATCTGCAGGCGGTACATTCCCTGCCTCGATCTTGTCTGTGTGTCGCCACCTGGTCAGCATCATTTTACAACCAAAATGGGGCCCCCAGAAAGCAGCAGTTGGTTCGCTGCTTCCCCTTGTCAAATCATTTCGGGGATATGTTGAGTATATCACTTCACCAGTGATGACTTTTTGGTGACATCCATGACTTGCTGCCAAGGCACTCCAAGTCAGAGATTGTAACTGTTGGAATGATGGGGATGTAGGATGAAATCTACATGTGTCTATCAGGGGCATAAACTGAGGATTTCAAGATACTAATCGAGAGATTCAACCGCCCATTGTTTCAAAGCGTTTGAATATATCGGGGTAAATAATCTGCTACTAAAGTCATAAGCCCTCAATCAAACAGAGCGGGAGTTGACACAAATTGCAATACTGTAAAATCTCTGGCCATCCTCAGTAGACATCCCCAAATCCCTGCGACTTAGCTAAAGCGTTTCCCAGCAGCAAGGATTGCAAATTGCATCCCCAGTTTTGGTTTGGTCCTACGCTGGTGGTACCTCCAGAAATCCAAACCTGGTATGTCCACAAAAATCACCCATCTTCCCTTCAATGGCCTCAAAGAACTACATAAGGCCATCTTCACTACTGTTTTCGTGCCACCTATGCCATCCGCCAGGCTTCCCCGCAGCGGGTTGTGCTCGTTCTTCATGGTCTTGGTTCGGATGCTGCTCTTGCCCTTCCCTTTCACCTCGCGGAGACTGAGGACCTACTTCTTTTTGCCCCAAAAAGATGGGATCCACTGGGCCATGGTCCCAACATGTCCCACCACCCACCCGGACCATGACAGAGATCTCCTCCTCGGCATCGGCTCTGAGGCCCCGGGCTGTGACGAGACAGTAGGGGTCCGAGCCCGAGCTAAGCCAATCCGCGTTGCGGAGCCCATCGGCCGAGAGGATCTGAACCTCACCGGTTTGCGGTTCAAGGGTTGGCCTCAACAGTCTAACGCTGGGGGACTAATAGATTTACTAACCCCCCATTTTTGGAAGTGGCTGTGTTTTCTTGGTGGAACATTGGGTCTTGATGGATCTTGAACCAGTGGATGTACATGGCCATCAAAAAATATGTTCATAGGGCAAATGAGGTTTTAAATCATCGCATGGAAGAGGTGTCAATGACTATTCATTCAATGGATCGGTTCGTTTGGGGCCGAAAACTAGCGGTTTGTTGGTGAAACCTCCAAGATTTTGCCTTCGACCAATTCTGGGACACCCGGAAAATATGATGATCAACCAAAAGATTTGAGGGCACCCTCTTCAATTAAAACAACCATCTCAGGCAAAGATGGTTCGCCTCCAGTTCATACTTCACAGAGCCGTGGTTCGCCTGGCCGTTGGACATATACCCCAAAACTCCCATGGTTGGTGATTGGGCCATCAAAGTTACAATTGTTCAGATTCCCAAGCTTGAAACAAACCCACATCTAAATCCCAAAGAGGTAGGATCAGAACTCGTGCAAAAAAAAACGCCTGACCTCAAGTGGAAGAAATTGGTCTCCCCTTGCTTGGGTTCAGTGTGGTCCGGCTGGGAATTGGACTGAGGTCCAGAAATTCAATCAAATTTGGTGCCTCAAATCTTGTTGATCATTTCACATGCACTTAAACCATCCAATTTTGAGGGACAACAACACCAACAACATAGTAACCCCAAAAAATGCCGAGAAACACACAATTTAGGTCAAATTACATCAATTTACCACGTTTCTAGATTGGGTGCTTACCTTTCTGCATCTTTCAATGGGGGCTGCTGTACTATTTGATGCCTGATCCATGCCACGTGGTTCAAACAGGTCCAGGGGCACCAAGCCACGTCGGCTGTGGAAAGGAGCCAAGCCCTGGCGCACAACGACCATGGTAGGGGTGGTGGATAGAATATTTTGAATATGTACATGTCTATGATTGGTATATGTGGCCGCAAGTTTCCCTTGAAGCGATTCTCTCGGAATAATGTTGGTTTGGACCCTAGTTTCCATCAATGAATGTTTTCAAACGAAGGTAACATCGTGCTGTATGACTAGGGCTAGGACACTGCTCCTCAATCAGCATGATACTCAGTCAACAACTGGCATGACCGAACTATTCTCTTCTATCTTGCAGTGCTACTGTTCGAGGGAATGGATCCTGAGCTTTCAACGACTGTACAACCTGGAGTTATCTATTGCAAAATCAAGCTAGAATGTGCACAAACAAACCTTGATGATTACGAGTCATTTCTCCCGGGCATGGTGAACATTCCATCACCCCGCACATGCAGGGGGGTGTCAGCGAATTTTGGTGCGCGGGTGTGCGTGTGCATGTGCGTGTAATAATGTGTCATACAAACTGATTGCGATGTAAAAACATGTATCTGTATAACACAATATTCTAAAATCTATATACTTAAATAAATAAATAAATAAATAAATAAATATATATATCATATGCATATACATATGCTGTTGTCGTTTTTTGGTGGCCCAACCTGTGCGCTAATGTGTGAGACCAGTAAGTCTGCGGATCTAGAAACGGAAATATGTATGGAGATGAGATAAGCTGAATGATTCTTGTTATGTATATATATGTATATAGAATTCGAATTTCTGCATCTTCTCTCGTGTCCCTTGGAACGACTCCAGCTAAACAGGATTTGATGGGGGGCCCCAGGGATCTTAGACTTGGCCTTTTCACTGCGGCCCGCTTGGTGGTAGAACGTCCGAATGCTGAGAAATCGAAGAAGTGCACGGCAAATGTGATTCCTCCAATTTTCCCTCGCTCAGGGCTTCTCGCAAAGCCAGACTTGAAGTCTGAGTCTGTACTTGGAAGGCCGGTTGACGTGTCTCTGATCAGGGTTGCACAAAAGAGGAAGAAAGGACTCTGTTGTTGTTTTTAGCATGGAGAGCACAAGGCCCAAGCAAGTCTTTTGAACGCCCTTTTCAAATCAAGTGTGTAGCTACGTTTGGTTGGCAAGTTTGGGAGTGCCAAAGTGGCCAATGCCGGGCAATTTGAAAATGCACCATGCCCAACTCGAATCACAGAGGTGGGAATTGTGACCCTCGTTGAGGAGCTGCAGTTCGCAAATGCACTATCTCCAATCTCAGTCAAAGAGTTTGGTATTGTGACCATCGTCAACCTCCTGCAATTTTCAAACGCACCCGCTCCAATCTCAGTTACAGAGTCCAGAAATGTGACACTGATCAACGAGATGCAAGCTCTAAATGCAGACTCTGCACCCTCTCCGATCACAGTGTGCGAGTTGGGAATTGTGAGCGCGGTCGAGGTGAAATTCGAAAATGCACCCACTCCGATCTCAGTCACAGACATATTGTGGCGCTGATCAGTGAGGATAGTGAGGTGCAATCTCTACATGCACCCTCTCTCACTGCAGAGTTGGAAATTAAGACGCTGGTCAACGAAGTGCATCCGTAGAATGCCCCAGAACCGATCTTGATAACGCTGCTAGGAATTGTGACGCTCGTCAACGAGGTGCAATAGCTAAATGCACCGAATTCAATCCCTGTCACAGAGTTGGGAATTGTAACGCTGGTCAACGAAGTGCAAGCTTGAAATGCACGCTCGTGAATCATGGACACAGAACTGGGAAGGATCACCCGTGCAACAAACATGCAGTGATCAAAGGCAATTCTCGCAGCAACGTTTTGTCTAAGGTCCCATTGTGAACATTCCACCACATCCAATTCCTCCTTTTTGACCATTTGCACAAAAGCCTCTGGAGAAATACCAGCTCGCATGATTCTTTGACAGCGTCAAGCAGCTTCGCCTCGTCAGTCAGCACTTCCAGCAAAGTGGTTCTCGTGGTCACCTCCTCTTTCTCTCTCTCTCTCTCTCTCTCTCTCCAGAGAAAGAGGAGGTGACCACGAGAACCACTTTGCTGGAGGTGTTGACGGAAGAGGCAAAGCTGCTTGACGACTGTCACCTCCTCTTTTTTGACTGCGCCCTCCTCTTTGTGCTCCAGCAATTTTTGCAGCTTGTCCTTAAACTCGCCAACGGTCATGTCAGGCCAAGCTTCAACATCCATAGTCTCGCCACCTGTGTCTTCAACACACCAAACCCTCGAAACTGGAATAATACCAATATTATAGGATATGGAGAAATGCGACATTCAAGGAAAGGAGCAAACCGCAAAAAACAAAAACTGAATGTCAGCACTTAAACTGAGTCGCTCATTTGGTGCACTGTAATCCTCATAGCCATGTCAGGGCAACAAGGACGCGCCGGACCCTGTGTTTGCGTATCACGATATGCGGAAGCTCTTTGCAAGGTCGGTATTTGATCTCGGGAAGGAAAAAAAAACACATCTGGTTTCCATGAAAAGACCTTTGTAGCCCACCTGCACGCATCAAATATCTCCGTGACCTCTTTTGGCACTGTTCTATCAGAAGGCCTCATCATAAAACCGCGGCATGAAGCCTTGCACACATGATGCAAGGCACCTATTTTCCTGTCATCCCATGGGCAAAAGCAAGAATACTCAGCCCTGTGGAGCGGCCTGTTTTCTACGAGCCCAAATGTTCCACGAAGATATGCGAAGATGTTGCAACTGATTGGTGCGTCACTGCAGTGTAGCAACTACCTTTGGAACCAGAATTCAAAGGTGACCAGATTTGCATCAGAAACACAGCTTTTTTAGCGGAGCAGTTTCCCCCTTTCGTAAACTCACCACAAAACTGAATGATGAACATGATGAACATCTTATGAACTCCTATGATGACTGGCATGTTGTAGCCTTTCGCATGCCAATGTTCTGATGTTGTCTGGGTGGTCATATTCTGATCCCAAAACCATCCCATCCCACTCAGGGCATCGCCTGAGCATTGCGCTTCTGTGCTTTCACTGCCACCGAGACAAAGGCCTCCACCTTAGATGGCAAGATGGCAATCCTCCACACCGGGCAAATCCATTGCCACCTAAAATCATGTAGAAAATTCCTCGAGGAAAAAAATGCAAAAGAAACGAACAGATTTCAAAGACTTACATTTCGAGATTTTTACTTGTCTTCAAAATATGTAACCACTCTACGCATAAGTCCCTTCTCTTGCGGGCCGTCTACTTCACGCTCCCATCCCGCTTATCAACTTCACCTTGGTAACCCTTCACCTGCACGTTCCGCAAAGGAAACACGACAAATCTCAACAAAATTACAATTATACAATAAACTATTGGAACCATTTGGAACCTGAGTTTGCATGTGCGCACTTTTTGCAGACTTTGCACAGGTTTGCGCACCGTTTAGAAATTCTGGAGCTATGTCTCCCCGGTAAACCTCTACAAACGCCGTAAGGACATCATTGGTGGCCACGGACTGGTCAGACCAATCTGTATTCATGCCAAATATGTGTATGTAATATGAGTATACGGATATGAATATGTCTGTGTGTAATTCAGCTTTGAACCCAACAGCAGTAAGGGTTGCATGATTCCAGGATTCCTGGGTTCCAGGGTCCCGTTCCGGTTTTGAGGGGCTTACACCCATGATGCACCAGTGAAAACATGTGAAAAGCGAAACCGGTTTGACTCCTACGAGTTTCCGAAACAGGCAGAATCTTAAGCTACGAATCGCCTCTTGAGGTACGCGCAGCAATTTAGGATACCAACACACGCAGGGTGGAAAAGCAAGGGCCGTGGAAGGCCGCGGTATGTCCACGTCCATACAAGGAGTCACATTTCTACTCTTGGCAGATTCATGATCCTGCATCAGTTTACATACAGTAGATCCTGTAGTTCACACCAAAATTGTCGGTCTGGATGTTCATCCCCAAACAAATATGGTACAATGTAATTAATTAGTATACTAGGTTCCTCATCCTTGCTGGTTAAATCCTCAATTTTGATGGTTGTTGAGTTGTGAAACTATGTACTGGTTTTGGATTGTTAAAACTATATACTGGTTTGGGATTGTAAACCCCCCCCCGCAAATTTCCTGGTAACCCCCTCCCCATTTATTACCCTCCGGTAATCAAACATGGAAATGGAAAATCCCATTTACAAATGATTGTCCCATGTCACTATCATTTTCCCACGTAAAAATCATTACATAAATAGCCATTTAGATGGGATTTCGCATTGCCACGTTTGGGAACGCCCAAGTGTATCCCGTCTTCACATGGCAATTTCCTGAGGCGCCCCTGCCGGCTTTTTGTTGACCATGCCCGTCTCCTGCAGCTTCAACTCGCTATCGAAACCTTGGTTTCCGGAACAGGTCGTTGCGTTGTGAACGCCCCAACAAAGACAATGATGGGAGGATCTGGGGGGAAACATTGGGGAGAAATACTGACTGGTGCTTAGTAGGGAATGGGGGAATGACCTATAATAACCATTGATAATCATCCCATTCCCCCATTCCCTACTAAGCACCAGTATATAAGTAAATGTTAAACAAAAAGAAGAAAAACTTGATGAAGATGAAGAACCATAAACAAGAAATGGAGAAGGAAAAAACTCTCAGGGGGAAAAACAGGATTTTTCCATACTGCAAGCAGCTGCAACTCAAGAGGAGTTCACCAGATTTTTGTTGAGGCTTCCACCAGCCAAGACTTTCTGGCTGCTAACCTCGCACTTCCCCAGGAAATCGTCTTTCTTGCCAATGTCCTAGTTGCGGATATGGAAAAGGAGCCCATGTAACAAGGATGTTTGCGCCAGTTCCAAAACCTAGGTGCACCTGCATGTATCTTAACATATGCAAAGAATTCCAAAGATTCATTTTAGTTATTGAGCTGATTTGCATCCACTATTGGGAGCATCCGTATCTGATTGTCACCGGCAGGTGCCACCCATTCCCGCCCTGTCCTTGTCATAAATCTCAAACCTCGGTGGCAATGTGGGGGATGGTAAGTCTTGGCCAAGACCCTACCCCAACAAGAGATGTGTCATGGAAAATGACCAACATTTGGAGGGATCAGAACATGAGAACATGGTACCCCAAGCTTGTATCAACATGGGATGTTCCAAAAATGGTGCGATAAGAGCAAGTCCTCCCGGAGGAAAGTAAAATTAACAACGTCTTTTTCGGGGGTCTGGAAGCATCTTCCAAGTCCATTTAAGTTCGCAGGGTCGATGTTAAACTCCAGGGCATCACCAGGTCCATGTGTGACTGAGGGACAGGAGCTTGTCTCCTCTGTGGAAATCACCAAGGACCTCGGTGAATCAGCTTGACATCCCACCCACCATCTACCATCCACCCAGAAAACACGGTCTGTGTTTGTTCGGGGTGGTTTCAACAGTGAGAACCCCAAAAAGGCATAAGTCCCCAATTTTGGGGAGGAAACAACTTATACATTGTGTATTGTGTGCTAATTCTAGTGATACTCACTTTTGGGCCAGACTCAAGGCGCCTGCGTAAGAACAGTTACTACACTTGATCATAGCTGAAAGGCCGTGACATGGAGATCGTGATTTTCACTCCGGTCACCTTCTGTACTGATCAGCCATGCATCACAAAGCTACAATCTGCGCACCGTTGGTATGAGGTGCAGGGCAGGTCCTTCTTCGCCCGTTGCAGATGTTTGCATGTTGGAACGTGATATCTCGTTCCTCCAGATGTGACACGTATCTCTGGTGGATACCTGGCCGCGATCAGTCGTTCCTGCAGCTGCTGGTGAACTCGCCGCATGTTCTCGATAGCTTCCTTCTTCTCCTTCACCTCTTCCGTCAGCTGTCGAATCTGGTCGTTGGCGTTCTCCAACTCATCCCGCATCGCTCGCATGTCAATGCGATGAAGACCAAGTTCTCCTTGTCGTTCCGGTCTCGCTGAAGAGCTCGGCAACGAACCTGCTCCAAATCCAGGATCATCTTGGCGGGCCATCTTGTTGCCTGCGCTCTGGAGCTGCTCTTTCAGGTCAGCAATCCTGGCATCCTTTTCTCGCAGTGTCGCAGCAAGCTGTGTCAGACGCTGCGCATTGTAGTTCTTCTGCTGGAGCGCTGTGTTGAGCTCCTGAGTCTTCGCATCAATGAAGGCTTGTTTTCGATCATTCTCTTGTTGCAAATCATCGATTTGATCCTCGGCAGTTGCCAATTTGAAATTCGCATCTTCTGCCTCTTGCTTGTAGTTGTTCCTGTTGATTTCCATGGTCCGAGTGTACTCCGTCAGGCGATCTTTCTCCTCGGTGAGATTTTGAATCTGCTCCTGGTAATCTGCCATGTTCTGCATGTAGAGATCTCCCATTTGACCAACCACATCGACGTCCATCGGGTCGTCTTCGATCTTGACCTTCTTGGAGCTCAGCTTGCTGACAAAGACCAGGAAGTAGTGCCAAAGCAAATGAGTGAATGAGAGCTTGTTGATATACTTCTCCACCATTATGGCCGCAATCACAATGATGAAGGTGATGCCGTAGTGCATGGAGAGGCCGATGAAGTTGTACCCGTAGGAGGTTGTGTTCTCTGTCGCAATCTCCTCAGTGTTGTGGGCAGTTGCCATCGTCGCCATACCAAGCAGCATCGCAGTTCTCATCAAACTCGAAGGTGCAGTTGCAACAGCGCCAAAGAGAATTGAGGCTACTGTCACTCGTACGTTGTAGGGCTCGTCCTTGGCCATCTGCAGAATCTCATCATCGCTTTTCATGAGCGTCTGCTCATCATAGTCTTGTAGAGATGGAAGAACTCGGCTTAGAACTGGATGTCCATCAGTGCCAAAGATCTCAATGCGACCTGTGGTGAGCAATTGAAGAAGTCCAGGGCTGATCATCGGCTTTGTCAAAGCGTCAGCCACCATGCTCTCGGTAGGCACAAGGATTGTCATCCTGATCTTGCCAGTCACTCTGGATTCTCGAACTCCAAGGATGTAGAGACGTTGAGTCTTGTCCTGTGGCAGCACTTTCTGTCCAGTACAAAGTTCCCAAAGATCCTTGCAGTCCATGACGAAGTCACACGGTAAAAGTGGATTTCCAGACTCTTGGATCACAATGAGCTCCTTGATTGTCGGACTGACAGAGGTGTGCATCATCTCGGACAACCGAATCAGAATGAGGGTTGTCGACTCCATTCCATTGACCATGGACAAGGTTTCTGCATGGCTTGTGCTGTAGCTTACACGCTTCGCCTTGCCACCATGTGCATGAAGTAGATGTGCAGTTCCACCATGCTGCAAAACGGTCGTGGCATCATACTCAACCTCGCTGTCGATGTTGGTGCCAAACCAGGCGTCGTCCATGAGGAAGATGAGGATTCCTTCCTGCGCATAGTGTCGCCCATTGTTGGCAGCGCTCGCATCATGAACACATACAAGTCGATACTTGTCTGACTCAAACTGCCTGTAATGAAGCATAGCTTCCTTGTGCTGTTTGGCCTTGACCAGCACTTCATTGGCAAGCTTGATCTCCTTCACAGTGGCTGTTGTCACACGCGACTGCAAAACTGAAACGTCAGCAATGATATCCAATCGTGTCGCAGTAATCCAAAGCAATGCTCCAAGGATGGATCTGAAATCAGAGATCTCGTTGGGCAGTAGCTTGGAATCATCTGGTCGTGCTGGAACAGGTGCTGGCTTCATCTTTTCCACAAACTCAATCTGGTCAATGGAGAAGCCAGTTGGAGTATCAGCATAGTTGCATCCACAATGTGCAAAAGGCAGTTTCTGTCGAGTCACCTTCTTGAATTTGCCCTGGAAAAGGTTGTAGTGGTGATCCAGCCAGTCTTGTGACGCTGTCAAAGCAAGGTCATCAACATGAGTTGTGACCATGGCTGTCACATTGTCAAGGGACATAGGTGAGCTGGTAGTTGTTGAAGATTTCCAGTAAAAGCAATTCTCATCCAAGTGGCTACGAACTCCTCCAAGTTCAGTCACATAGGCATGAAGGCACATTTGCCATGCCAGTGGCGCATCATTGAGGCCATAGATGGGCTTCAAGCAAAGTAGGCCCCATTCATGAAGAGAATGCTGTGGTACCTTGAAGAGGTCAGAGTGTCGTTGAAGATGGCGCCAAACGTTCCAAGGTGGAAAGACAACCACTTGGCGAGTTGGTGCACTCACTCCCAACTTTCGTAGGGACTCCTGGATCTTCTTGAAGTCAAATCCTTTGAGGAAGGCACCAGCAATGTCCCAGGATTCCAGTCGACTCTTCTTGGTCTTCTTGGTTCTGGCTGCTTGTGACACCAGGATTCGTTGAGAAAGTCTGGTAGCTGTGGTAGATCTAGTTGTGAGTTGGCTCTTCTGAGAGTCAAAGCATCCTCGAGCACAAAGTCGTGATTTGATGCGGATGCTTCTGTCGGGGTAGCGCTTCTTCTTGCGGACCCACTTGCAGTCAATCGTGACCATCTCGTCAGTGATTTGCAATCGATGAATTGGCTTCAGCGCCTTCTCATCCACGAACTGCTTGATCTCGTTGCTATCCGCTTCATCTACTTGAGGCCACATTTCTGGTGTGATCTCATGGTCTTCAAAAGTGTTGGTCTCTTCGTCGACCTTGTAGATGTGGGCTGTGCGGATGCATGCCAAGACTTCATGGTTGGACTTGTACTCAATGCAGAAGAGCATGTCCAGCTTCTTGCGGTCCTGCTCGTACTTCTGGAAGAGGAAGTTTCTGGTGAGGTTTGTCATGAGGTTGTATCCATGACGCCAGTCATCAGAGAAGTCCAGTTGTACTTGGGCAGATGGTGAATGAGCCAAGTACCAGTGTCGTAGGAACTCCAAGTCCTTCTGGATGTAGGCCATCTTTTGCTTCTTCTTTTCTGGTGACAGCACTACTGTTCTGGTTTCTGGACCTTCTCGTTTTCGATTGGCAGGATCTTCATCCATTGGTTGCGGAGCATCATCCTCTGGGATGTTTGAAGTGGAGGTAGGTTTCTGTGTTGGCAATGTTGAAGGTTTCAATGATGTTGTTGATGTGTCATCAAGTGGACCGTGGTAATAGAAGAAGTAGAGCACACAAAGATCTTCTCGTTGGAAGTTGGAGATCTTCTTCATCTGGAGATGGTTGTCGGACTTGTGCTCTTGGACGGCATAGTTTCGACTTCCATTCAGCCAGGTGATCAGAACTCCATTCGTTCCAGCTGGAGGCTTCATAGATCGTAGTGCTCGGCCAAATAGAACACCATGTAGTTCTCGGCGAGTCATGCCCTTGGAGACTGTGATGGCTTTCTCCAAGACGTCGGTTGCTTCATGGTTGTTCTTTGGCAGCTTGATCCATGATTCATTCTTCTTCTTGATCCAGCCGTAGAGATAGATCTTGTACTCAGTCATGTTCTCTACATACTTCATGAGTTTCCGCAAGGAATCTTCAAGTTGTGGAGATTGAACTTCCATGTGGTAGATGCCTTTGAAAGGTCTGATGTGGCGCAAGGAGACCAAATAAGGTTTTCCTTGGTATTGGATCACAGCCACGCCTTCATCGGCATCCAGTCGTAGTAGAAGAGCTGGTCCACGCCATCCAGGGTCCTTCTTGACCTCACGGTAGAACTCAACTTCTGAAGTGCCAGCAACCAATGAGTCAACTTCAAGTTGATGTGGTCTGGTTCTCGCAGCTCGGGCCACACGGTCTTCGATCACTGCTTGTTGTGCTTGTGCAAGAGCAGTTTGGCGGATTCTCATCGCTCGCTCGAAGACTGTCAGGTCAGTGTCCAAGGCCCCGGTGGTGTTCAGAACGTGCTCGGACTCCGGGTTGTGGAACTCGCGAGGGAGCGTGCCATAAACGGCCATGGCTGGTGTCACTCCTCCATACGACAGTGTCAGGTTGTGTGACATAGCTGCTTCTTGGGCAAGTTCTGATTCTGTTGGATGAAGTCCTTGTCGTTGCAATTCGGCCCTGATTTTGAACATTGTTAACTTCACCAACTGCACATGCCGTTCGGCAATGCCAGTGCCTGTGTGTTGTTCGGCACCTGCTCCGGCTGTGGTACCGCGAGGACAGCGGTTGATGCCCAAGCGTTCAAATTCAGAGCCTGCATCGTGGGACATCAGAGAAACTTGTTGATCAAGGACCAGACGTTCTGGAGGGCCAAAGTGGTACACCCACAATTCCAAGAAGGCTTGTAGAAGTTGTTCTGCTTCTTGCCCTTCAATGGTGCCGCACTTCTTGAAGCGTGTGGCTTCGTCCACCAACAGCATGAACCATGTGGACTCCCAGTAGTACAGGTCCATCTGGACTGTCTGGTTGAAGACATTGGCACCTCTGGCACGCATCTGCGGCCTGTTGGGCAATCGGACATACTTCCGGCAAATGGCACAGCATCCAACAGCTTCTCGAGCTAAATTGATGACTTCGCCACTCATGCCGCTTCGTCGAAGAAGACTGGTGAAGTCAGAGGCTGGCGAGTGCCAAAGACGTTCATGTAGTCCGAGAAGTAGTCTCTTCGCCTTCTCGTTGTCGCCCTTCTCGACCAAGACAGGAAGACGTTGTAGGACTCTTCGGAGGTTGTAGTTTGGTCGAATTGGAGCAAGATCTCGATGAGACTTCGCTTCAAATTCTTCCTCCTCTTGTGGTCCTTCTTCTGCTGGCTCATATGCTGATGACTTCAGCAATGCGTCTTCTCCAGTTTCTTGATCAGGTAGGGCTAGAACTGCAGGTTGTTTGAGAGGTCCATCGCTCTTTGGTGGAAGACTGGACTCGGCCGGAATGGCTCGTGGTCTTCTGGCTGGAGTTGATGGTGCTGGTACTCCTTGAAGTTCAGTGCCAAAGATGTTGATCAGCCAGTCCAGATCCTCAGCGATGTACTCATTGATTTGGTTGTGGCTGCATTCTCGGAGATCCTCAAGAGGTCCAACATGCCACTCCTTGATGTCGCCATGGATCGCTAATCGCAAGTGCGATGACTCAAAGGCCAGTTGTGGTTGTGCATCATGTTTGTTGAATGGCCTGAGTTCCACGCGAACACCACGGACGAGCATGTGGCCCTGGAAGATCTCTTTGAAGATTGCCAGGTGAAGTTGGTTGTCAAGCCAATAGCCTTCACCGACTTTCTTGTCATTCGACTCTTTGAAGAAGTCAAGGACATTGTGGATCATCTCTGTGAGAACCTTCTTCAAGTAGTGCTTCTGTTGATCACTCAGTAGTGGATCAATGTGATCGTTGATGTTGATCTTGTCGAGGTTCTCCTTGTTGGTTCGGATTTTCCAAGTAGAAATTGGGTCTTGTGCAGGAAGGCCGCTTTTGGTGGTGGCTTTTGGTCCAGATCCTTCAGCCCATCGTCCATGTCTGCATTCCTTGGGCACCATGGTGTGCGGAATGTCAGGTGGACAGGCTCGGCCCAGCTGGCAGCGAATGCACTCGTAAAGGTGCTGGGCAGCAATGCTCTGGCCATCTTCCAAGTCGTAGTAGATCATGTTGATGAAGATATTGCACTATATCAAGTCGCATCTTTTGACACATCCCTCGGGGATATGCTGCTGCTGTGGATGTTCTTGACAGGCCGTTTGGTCCAGTGCCACGAAGGTGAGCATGTTGTCGGCCTTTGTGTCCAGAGCATCGCAAAGCTGTCTTGGACCATTTGATGTTGGAGTTGAAACCAGTGGCCTTCTGAATAGGATGTTTGCATTCATCCTCTGCACCATGCATGCATTGATCGATGCGTTGTCGCTTTCGATGATCTGGTAGATCTGCAAGGTGAAGAGGATTTTCAGGAAGATCTTCTTGGAACATTGCACTGCCGTAGGGCTGCTCCACGTTGTAGCCACGTTGATGCCGTGACTGATTTTCACAAACTTCCTGAGTGAACTCCAGACTGGGTCGTGCTGCATGTCGTTCAGCCAATCGTTCATCAGGTTCCTTTGAAGAGCTTGCAACGCTCCAAGGGGCACAGTCAGGTGCCATGTGCACCACACCAGGTTTGAACTCCTTCTGAGCCTGTCGCAGCATGGCTTGATGTTCAGCATTTCCAAGATCCCAGCCATAGCGAAGATCCACTGGGAAACCAATGACCAAGCCGGCCATCATCAAAATCAGGCTCAGACGACCAGTGCCGGAGAAGAGTTCCCAAGCATGCCATCGTAGACCTTTTCCACGAGTGCGTTGGAACCATCGCTTGAAGTTCTTTGGTGTGACAGGTCGTAGGCCAGTCTTGCTGTAGAACTCTTCGGGCATGGCCTTGTACCTCTTGGTGAGCTTTGGCACATCGGATCCTTCAGGAAGTTGATCGCCAGTGTAGATGGGAAACTCCTCATCATCCAGCTTGGTGGAAGCCAAAATGGCAGTGCTGTCCTTGTTGTCGGTATTGTCAGCTTGATCAAGTTCTGTGCAAAAGGTGTCGTCGTGCATGATGTCGTGTGGCTTCGCATCAGCCAATTCCTTCGGAGACTTCTCAGCCAAAATGGCGTGCTCCGGTGAAACTTGGTCCGTCATGGACTCATCATTCATGTAGGGCTCCTTGTTCTGGTCAGAGCTCTTGTCATTGATCTTGGAGACATCTGGATCCTCAGAGAGGTCATAGTCCAGCATGTCCACATTCTTGGAAGCGGTGTTCTTGGGCAGATTGTCGTGCTCCTCAGAGTGAAAGGTCTCAACAGTGACAGCATCAGGCTTGTCGTTGTTGTTCACCGCAAAGGAGACATGTCGTTCACCCCGGTCACCTTCCGTCTGCTCAGCCATGTCATTCTTGCTCATGAAGCAATGTCGAACTCGAGTGTGGACATCGTTCCAACGTTGAGAGCTTTCTTCAGCAACTCGTTGGCTGAACAGGATGATCTCCTTCCGGGTCTCTCGAGCCACCTTGCCAGAGCTTTCATAGTCAGTGGGCAGTATGTAGTGGCCAGACTCCGTGAGAAGAAGTCGGAAGAGCCGGTACTCCTTGCTGTTCTCTTCGGCATTTCTGCCACCAACCATAAGAAGTCCATCACCATTGGCAAACCAGTTTGAGAAGATGCTCGCATCCATTTTCCTCAAAGTGGGGTTGCCAACTAGAGCTGGGCACATCGATCCATCGCCACCAATCACCTCAGCAGTGAACGTGATGTTCTGTCCTCCAGCTTGTAGGGGAAGAGTGACTTCTCCAAGGGTATGATCAGATCCTCCGCTGATGCCGCTGACTGGTGTCGTTTTGTTGTGGTTCATGACAACCTCATCATGCTTGCCAAGAGGTGTCACACAGCGACTCATCAGCTCTCTCAAAGTCTCGGATCCAATCAATCCGGAGGCTGCGCCAGGATCGATCAGCAGACCGTGGCGTTGTTCTCCACGAACGGTGAAGTAGCTCTCCGTCTCCTTGGCATGGTGGTCTGCATGGAACACTGCAAAGCTAAAGGCGGTGCCGTGCTTCTTCTCAAGGATCGGTGTGGCAGCTTCGGCATTGTCTGGGCTCTTGGAAGATCTGGATGACCTCTTCAGCCAAGTGAAGTCTTCCTCCTCAGATGAGGTGTACATCGTGAACTTCTCGACCTTGGTGTTGTCAGTGGTCGTCATCTGAGAACTGGTAGTTGCAGAGGAGGTCAACTTCCTTGTTGATGCATCTGGGATGCCGGCAGAGAAATCCAACGTCGGCTTTGGTGTGGCAAACCAATGACGCTTGCCAAAACCTTTTCGTCCATAGGGTGACTTGCCAAAGCCCTTGAATCTGCCTTTTCCTTTTCCTTTGAAAGAAGGTCTCCAGCCCCAGCTCTTGCCCTTGCCTTTGGACTTCCCTTTTCGCATGCCAAATGGCTTTCCATATCCTTTACCTTTTCCACGTTGATCTCCATGTCGTTGTGCTTGAAGTGGACAGTCCTTGGCCATGTGCCACTTTGATCCACAATTGAAACATCCATCATCACCTCCTTTGCCTTTGCTCTTGCCCTTGTAGAAGTCGCCCTGTGGCTCGGCTAATGGTTGGCCTTCTTGTTGTTGTGATGGCTCTCCATCGGCTGCTGCATCTTCTTGTTCTCCATCAGGTTGGTTTTCCAGCCAGCCGTACTCATCATCCCAGTAGTAATGGCCATCCTCGTAGTCGTCATAGTACTGGTCATAGTCGTCCCAGTAGGTCTCGTCATCCTCATAGCCACCATAGCCGTACCACCAAGCATCATCGTCATAGTCACCGTCATAGTGGATGTCATCAGCCCAGTCCTCATAGAAGATGTCGGCCTCGCTTGATGGATGGTTCGGACTCATCCTCAAGGCCAGGCTTCTCGCATCTTGAAACCTTGTATAGTCTCCGCCAACCTGGAGCTTGATGTCATCCACAGTCTTCGGTGCCAGACCTGAATGCTTGAACCATATGTAGAACTTCCCAACATCATTCAGTTGTAGTCCTGCTCGGTCATGGGCTTCATCGTATCTCACATCGAACTCCACAGAGTACTCAGCTAGTGTCATCTTCTGTGAAGTCCTTGACAGTGAGAAGAACTTGTCCAGGGCATTCGTTGCAAGGTCCTGGTCCTGCTGGCCAAAGGTCTGTCGGAGCGCTGTGATCAGGTACTGAACACCAGAAGCGATCGGCTGCTGGATGACCTGACCAGAAGCCGGGTCCACGACCTCGTCGACGCTAAGCCTCGAGAGGGCCTCCGGTCCAACATCATAGGATCCGTCAGGACGTGGAACCCGTAGACTCATCGCCACCTTAGCCGCCCTTCCATGCAGCCTCCCAGCCACCATAGGGCCAACCACTTCGTCCTCAAGGGTGGTGGTCTTGTACCAGAGTTGCAACTTCTCCATGTAGAGCTTCAGCGGATAGGACGTGTCACCTGGCGACCATCCTGGCGGTATCTCGCGTCTGAACTCCTGGAGAGGCAAATTGCCACTGGTCCCAGGTGCCGCCATCTCGTCAACGAGGCTGCAAGGAACTGCAATGATCTGCCAGTAGTGCAAGATCTCCAAGAACTGCTAAGGCCAGCGCTGAAGGTCAGGTTCAGAATCGGCCAGTAGAGCAGGATCACCAAGCACTGCAAATGCAAGCACGATAGAACAAGTTCAGGATCGGGCAATAGAGCAAGAACAGTTGGATGTGGTAGAACACCAAGCGCAAACGCACAAGGGATGTAGAGGAAGGTCAAGTCGGAGGCCAGGCACCTCTCTGTAGAGCTCCTCAACCACAAAGGCCTGGAGAAGGCTCAGCTGCCGCAGAGGCTACCGACCTTCTAGGCAAACACCAGGAACAACTCAGTCAAGTAGCCGGGTTCACCTCCACAAAGCCAACCTCAGCTGGCAGCCCGGTCAAGGGCGGTAGCCGTGGAGTCGCCGCGTGCGAACGGCGCGGGCAGCTGGAGCCAGGCCTTCCTGGCTCCGCTACCAAACTCACTTTTGGGCCAGACTCAAGGCGCCTGCGTAAGAACAGTTACTACACTTGATCATAGCTGAAAGGCCGTGACATGGAGATCGTGATTTTCACTGTGATTATATATACACACACATACGTACATACATATTTATCTGTTTATTTGTATATCTATTTCTCTATTTATGTGGTGATCCATCGCCATCCTGAGCTTCCCTACGCAGGATTCGTTCCACACGGGATCCGTCTTGTTGTCCAAGGCCCTCGGTCCGTGAAACGTTGGGTCTGTCCGCCCCCCCCCTTTTTTGGGCCGTTGCATAGAGCTGAAAAAAAGGCCAGGGAATCAGTGGCTTCCAAGACCCACGCCTGGTTTTGAACTTGGCTTTGCCACTGCCAACGATGGTACAAACGCAGTAGGGGTCAGAGCCTCGAGTCAACAACTTGCGGTGCTGATTCTGCCTTGCCCAAAGAAATCCGGTTCTTCAATCCAGCCTACTCAGTGGTTGTCTTCCGGGTTCCCGTCGCTGGGTCATATATCTCAAGGAAACATTGCAGGAAACCATGTATTCTATTTGCTTTCATGATCCAAATCTAGGCAAACTCACCTGGCTCGACCCAAGTTTGGGAACTCAAAATCGCCAAAATTAGATCCCAACAAACCTCAAATTTCTGCGAACTCACCGTGTTTTCATCATTTTTTCGTCCATGGGCCCCGAAACTGCCCCGGGGTGTCAGCCCAGCGTGGCATCCCAGAAACCACCGCCACCGAAGAAGGAATCCGCATCGCGAAGGCCACGTGCCTCAGAGTTGAGTCTCTGCATAGGTATATTTGCAAATATGTTTGTGTGTGTGTGTGTCTAAATATCTATTCATATACATATCGAATGACATGTGTGTATATATATATATATACATGTGTGTGTGTGTCTCTGCATGTATATTTTGTCTATACCTATGTCTATATGGTATGGATATACGGATGCAACTACAACTGACATTGATGTTCACCTCACAGCCCCGGGACGCCACACGGATTTGAGATCAACCTCAGGGCCAGCCATTGGGCTCATCTCCCAGGCGGATCCCTATCCCTAGGTATAGCTGGAACATCTATGGCGGACAATAGGACGATTGCCTTCCACAACCTCAAGTTTTGGGCTGAAAAAGGCGAGTTTTCAGGCCAAGCTAACTTAGATTCCTCGACTTGCAGGTGCCCGTTGCAACATGTTGCACCCATTCATCCCAAGTCTGACCATTACCATCCATTGATATCCACTATATGCCTATCAAGATGTTGTTTTGAGTCTTGCAGAACCATTCAACAAGTTCGATACCCTGTCAGACAAGCAGAATCGAAAAATCGACGTCTGAATGCGCCAGTGTCCACCTAGCCGTGAATCATGGCTTCCTGAGTTCCCTGCATAGAGTCTGTAACACTTCTCAAGGCCCATTGAAGCCGTTCCCGAGGACATCTGTCAGGTGGACAGCGGTCCCCAAGAAGTGTTTGGAAATGTTTGGAAACATCATCTCTCTCTATCTTTCTCTCTCTCTCTCTCTCTCTATCTCTCAGTTTCTTCAAATTTGTGCAAAAGGACCTCCAACTTGCGTTTCAGCACGGTGATCTTCACGTTCAGGGTGGCAGGGTCCTTGTCCTCCAAGGTCACAGCTAGAAAACTGCGACTTAACATGGCACACCCACCGAGAAAAAAAAAAAACCTGGAGCAATTGAGCAATATCACAATTTGATGCAATTCGGACCAAAAAAGAGAATAAAAAAAGAGGGTGAGAATACCCTAAAACAGTGGTTTTGATCCAAGTGGAAGGTTTTGGCCCCTCTGTGGTCGGTTCATCCAATCGGTAGATCTACCCAGGAGATGGAGGACCTTCATCTGAAACCACGGATTGGCCGCTTGGCTGGTGACCAAACCCCTCCAACTTTGGGATCATTTGGGAGATCTTGGGGGCGTAGTCTGAGCCATACCTCTACCTCCAAGTGCAGTGGGCCTGCATCACACGTTCTCTATAGCCAAAAAAAATCTCACCAAATATGGTTATGGCGTTAAAGTGGCAGACCAATGAGAAACTTACTTATTCGGCGGGGGGGTTGGCCATTCCCAATTCCCAAGAGATTCTTTACCCATCACATGTCTCAAATACCGGGGGTCGCGCCAAAAAAACATGATAAACCATATCATGCACCGTGATGAACCATGAGAACTTGGGATGTACCAACCATGATTCCAGTAAACCATTCTTCATCAGTTATTCTTGGTTATATACCCATCGTTAACCAGTGTTCACCATCATTCACCATCATTCTCATCTCCCCCTACAGAATTTCCATCCGCGCCTTCTTGCCCGACTCTTCCAGCACCAGGGTCTCCTTCAGCACGCCGCTGTCATCTTGGAGCTCCTCCCAACCTGCCAAGACAAAGAGGATTTCGGATTTCGGCTAGAGAAAAGTGAGATATAGATATACAGTCACATATAGATGTGTTTAATATGTATATTATATATATGTGTGTGTAGGCATAATATATATATATATATACATATATATATATATACAGATAGATAGATAGATAGATAGATAGATAGATAGATAGATAGATAGATAGATAGATGGATAGATGGATAGATGGATAGATGGATAGATGGATAGATGGA
>BGPT01000362.1:74069-137358 GCA_003297045.1 Symbiodinium sp. clade C Y103 | reverse complement strand
GATGGATAGATGGATAGATGGATAGATGGATAGATGGATAGATGGATAGATGGATAGATCGATAGATGGATAGATGGATAGATGGATAGATGGATAGATCGATAGATAGATAGACAGATAGACAGACAGACAGACAGATAGACAGATAGATAGACAAATAGACTAGGAATAATTGATTATAATATATATATATATATAGTGTGCATATAAATATATACAAAGACATGCATACTCGTATTCTATGGTTTGATGATTTGATGCTATTTGTATTTATTTTGTGTCATATTTGTTTCCTGCCCTTGGCTGAACGTCACTTCTTGTTCCTTTGGGTTTCATACTGGCATTAGCTTCTCCAGATGTCCAACTTTGAGGAGGAAAAAAAAAACGGGCACCCGGACCCACGGAGGTGTAGCCCAAGCGGGCGTCTTTGCCCACATGGTCATGGTCAAAGATCTCGAAGAACAGTTGGTCGCCTCGGTGGCCATCACGGTAAAACTTGATCCTGCAGTTGATGAAGCCGCATCTGGGGATGGCTGAAAGACTTGGGCATTTGAAAGCTTGAAGGCCATCCCCTAAAAAAAAAACATTCTATGGTCAGAAAGTGGACCAAACAAGTGATTTCATCCCCGACATCCGCCATGGTTTCTGGTGGGTGTTTAATATGAATGGGGAAAGGGAATGCTTGAATCATCAGGCTCCCACCCCACTCGGCGGCTCCAATCCTGAGGACCGTGCCATCGTGCATATCGGTCACCCGCTCCATGTGGTTCCAAACAGGCGACTGGGGACAGGAGCTGCTGGACCCCTGTTGAACCGTGCCATGATTACATCCCCATGATTGCTCTGGGATTCTGTCTGGGCACGAAGTACTTGGTATACTTTGACTTCATCATAGCAGTTGTTGGGTGATGCTTTTTTGGGAGGCAATCCCCTCAAATATGAACAAGCATCTGCATTGTAGTCAGCCAAAGGTGAATTGGATCAATCCGTTCACGGGCGGATCCTTGTTGTTCTTGACCGACTTTGTCTTGAACGTAGTCTTTCCTCACTGCTTTGACACCAAGTGCAACTGCCATCATCCCCGAGGATTTGAGTGACGTGTCCACCCCTAGCCCTATGGCCCGATTTTCATTGCCCAGCATCCGCGTCCCTGCACGCTCACTACCTGGAAGCCACAGCGAAGCCACAGGATGGTGCAATAGGAGGCTGTTTGGGGGAACCCTGGTACGTTACCCTCTGGTAAACTAACATAGCTATTGAAAATGGCCATTTATAGTTGATTTTCCCATCAAAAATGGTGGATTTTCCATAGCTGTGTTAGTTTACCAGAGGGCAACCAAATACGGTTTCAATATGCAGATCACGTCGAATCATCTGACAAAATGTGGGTCTTGCCCTACCAAAATCACTCCAAATCTGGTGGCCAACTTTTTTCCAGGGCAGGTCGAGTTTCATAGGACCCCGTACCATGACTTCAGAATATCATCCCTCGAAGAAACGCAGGACGGCTTGGAGAGTCACTTGGCAGTGCCTAAACATGAAGGACGTTTGCATTACTTGAGCCGCTGAGTTTCCCCCATCAAAACGTGTATTCTTGTGAAACTAATCTACTCTTGAACGAAAACTCCGGTGGGAAAGCACGTAGAACCCTGGGGCAACACTTTGAGGGTCAAGATAGTGAAGTGATTGCAAAAAAAAACATAAAATTCCCCCATAGCACCCCTGCACTCGAAATTGTTTTATATAACTCCAAATTCATGACCCCGACACAAAAAGACTGGCTTTGCACAGCTTCAGCGCCAAAAAGTTACGTTTGGTTTCTGAGATCTTGTGCGTCCATTTTTTCCACTTCCGACCAACAATTTAACCATATTTAACCCATTCGGTGTGCCCACAATGGACCCATTCACAGCCGAGGCACGCAGTAGGGGTCCGACTTCCCACCCCAGTCAGCATCCCTCAAATTCTGAGCCGAGAGAACGTTCACCTAAGGGCATTCGAAGAAAAATTGCACCGTTTAAACCTGTCATCAATCAACAAAAATGGGGCAGCACATGTGAAAGCTTCCACATGTGTTTTCCTTCAACTACATCATGAGTTGTTGGCCAAAGTGGAGGTTCTGCTCATGATTTTGGGACCAAAAGGAGTCCCACCAGCCTGGAACCTCAAACATTGATCAATAGGGTCAACATGGGTGAGCAGCCCCTGCAACATCCTTTTCTTGGTACCCATCCTCATCCAGATTTTCTCAGGGAAACTCACATCATGTTTGTCTCACACCATTCACATCGGCTACCATGGAAAACGCCTCGAACTACAGAAAGTCATGTTGGGAGGAAATGATCTTGACATCCCCAAATCAACAACAAGGCCATTTTCAATGAGGAGTTCCCCAACGAACCATATCTAGCCATCATGTACCTGAATTAAAGCTTGGCAACTTCAAGGTCATAAGCCCATTTGCCGGGAATGGGAATCCTTAGCGATAGCCGGTGACCAGCAGCCAACGTTCAGCTCAAGCCTGTGATATCGATGTTTGCAGGATAGCTGTCTATTGGCATATCCTCCAGCGAATCTGATGCCAGAATCCATCGAAGATCATGTCGTTTTCAAGTCTACCGGGCTGAAAAAAAGATCGCAGCCGCATCACCACCAAGCATCGCTGCTGGCAACTTCACCTCCTGATCATGGCAGTGGCCATGGAACCCTTCTTCTGTTTTGTATGAATATCATGCAAATTGTGGGCAACTTCGAACATGGCCGGAAAATCTATATCATCATTTGCATTTCTACCGCCATCTGTAGAGTTCAGTTGAAGCAGCTCGCTCTCTCTCCCTCTCTCTCTCTCTCTCTCAGCAATTCATCGTCCATGATAAAGCCATGTCATATCTATCCTGGGTTATCCGTTCATCATCCATCATTCATCCAGATGTTTCTGGATGTTTATCATCCATCATTCATCCGTTATCTAGTGGTCAAGTCATTGGGTACACAGGTGTAGACCAAGTTCCAGTAATACCAAGCGAACGAGAAACAGCTCCCATTGGTCGACCTTCAATTTTGACCCATGTCCACTGCAAAAGTTTCTTACTTTCAGCTGGGCATTGTATATCACTGCATTCCTACATATCCATTTCTGGCAAGAGACTCTCAAGTACGCAACTAGCCTTCACCAGCTGGCTTACCTACATATATGTATATATATATATATACATTCCATCGGAGTGAAGCCTTTTTTTGGTGAACATCCCTTCTTCTGATGATTACAGTATGCTCCACCTTGTTTGGGTTGCCGAAAGTCCCCCATCGGGCCTCGTGAGCCACCGAACTGTTCTGGCTCGTTCTCAATCCTCGCTATGGCACCGGAGTGCTGGGGTTTGATAGTTGCTTGAGGGAGATTGGGTTGAATTGAGCGAATGTCAGGGCCATAGAGGGAAAACATGCGTTTCATGATTTCTGCCATCAAACTATTTCATAAGGGCATCCTGCAAATTGCGACATGTTGCCGCAAAGACAAAAAGTACACTATATACATCTCGAAAAGTGGCGTCAAAGGACCCACAAAAATTAGTATCAACAGAAGTCAAGACCCTTGTACCCTGGCGAAATGCCAGAATAGTTGGTAGTTCTGGATGCTCACCCCTATTCCGGTGGTGCCAAATGGTTGACCCCCAAAATCATGGCTCCCATTGCGCCTTTTGAAAATAGACTGTTCAAGGAACCAGGACATGGCTATTGGGAGCTCAATTCGGTCTGTATACTTGGAGGCTGGTGAAGTCAAACACCTTTGGGCTAGAATTAGCTTTAGCTGCTCCCCCACGAACATCAGGGTTTCTCTGAAAATGGGGTGATTACTAATCATTTCCCGTGAAATCATACTTATATACTTGCTAAGTACTGATTACCTCATTGTTTATCTCGATTTCCTCAAATGAATGTGGTCAGTTCCCGAGGCATCGATACCTGGACAAATCCAGCCGAGAGAACCCCGATCTCGTGTCCTCGATCTCGCGTGAGGCCTTGAATTAGCGACACATAACTCTGACGTAGCTCGCCTGCCGACCCAGGTCAACTTGGATCTTGCCGATTAAAAAAAATCGGTGGAAACCACAAATGTGAGACACTATTCAAAAACAAACAATCGCGCACCCCCAAGACATTGCACACCAAGACCCCATAACCATGTTCCCCTGTTACCAAATGACTGTGTGACTAAGATCGGTTGACATACAATGAGTCAGTTTACTGGTATCCTTCTGAAACCTTCTGAAAACTCTACTGGGAGTTCTGGATGTTGATCCCTAAGAGTATGCTATCCATCCTGTCGGAAAGCGCTCAGGGTGCCTTTCTCCTGTCCACTGTCCATGGCGTGCAAGGCCTCGGGCTCAAGATTGTCCAAGGAAAGTTGAATAAAGTTGAGAGGGATTCATGGACTTAACATGTTTTAACCTTCGCAAATCACAATTTACTGACTTTACTGGCGAAAATGAAGATTCATCCGATGATCATCTGATTATGTAATCAGATTCATTTCTGCCAAGATGTTTAATTCACCTCAACGAAACCCTGGTTAATGTGTATTGTATTTATTTTGGGGCCCAATCATGATGTGAATTGAATATTAGGGGGATCGGGAGGAAAAATTAAGAAACATGTTTTGACCATCCACATCTAAGGAATCTAGGTCTCTTGGGAACGGGTTCCCGTCGGACAAATCTGTGAGAAACCTCAGCAACAGAACCCGATACACACACAGATATTTGCATGTGTGTGTGTGTACTTATATATATATATAGATGTGTATATAATCATATATATATATATATAAATGTGTGTGTGTGCGCGCGCACGTAAATAAAAACATAGACACACATTACATTACAGTACAGTACATTACAGTACAGTACATCACATCACATCACATTACATTACAACACAAGACAATACAATACAACACAACACAATACAATACAATACAAAACATTACAATACATACATACTGGCATACTGTAATACTGTACATACATACATATGTGTGTGTGTAGTGAACCTGGAGCAGATATAATAAATGTGGAAACTTCAAGGAATCCCACTAAAATTGGATCTCAAACATTCTATCTACAGAACTTCAGGGTGACTTGCATATAACATCATATAACTATTATATATATATATATATGCATTTGCATGTGAACAAAGGATTTACTGTCGGAGTTGCCGACTCAGCCGCTGTTTTGGTACATAATGATTACATAGGACATATGACTCATATGACATAGCTATCCTCACGGCTTCAAGTCACTAGCAACCCATCGCCAAGCTCTCCTGACAGTCCCAGGGGCATCTGCTGAACTGCCCCATTTCACGAGCTTCCAACCTTCCTTGCAGCGGGTTCTTGCTACGCCAAGGTTATTTAACACTTTACATGGACACTTTGGGGTGTATCCCAGCCAGTTAGTGCTTTATAGATCTTAATAACTCAGCTGGTTATATATTCATCCAAGTGAGGATACTCAACTACTGAGGTTTCTGAGAACAAAGTTGGCATCACAATTTTTCCCATCTCTTTTTTTGCAATGCTCTGTGCATAGGAATGCGCAATGCCTCTACCTGTCCGAAAATGTATCATATGTGCCATCGCGTCGATACCTATCCATTCCACTCCATTGAATGATTCCGTGTGATCATTGTCACTACTGCAAGCATCTCCTGCATCTACCCTCCACTAAATCTGTCATAAAATGTGTTATTCTTTGCAAGATCTCTCGGATCCCATCATCAAGCAGATCCACTCATGCATTTTCTAGATGTTTCCATGATTTTGTGACATGGTAAACCATGGCACAGCGGAACACCTACGTCATACCTAAGCCATGCCACTTCCGCATGGTATGCTGAAAGGGTGCGTAAAAAATAAAAATCAGACACGACTTGAGCTTTCCCTGCAAAGCTCAAGAACCACAAACCATTGTTTCTCATGTTTCCTCATGCTTTCTCGTGTTTCCCAGAAATCAGGGTACAAACAGCCACAATCCACCAACGATCCCTGCCTGAATGCCATAGTCCGAGGCCGGAGGCCCCGTCACCCTGCTGACAGTCATCGCTGGGAAACCTCGGAGGAAGGTATGGCTGCTTCGACCGGGACGTTGTGGGACCTCGAAAATTTGCAGGTGAGACCAGCCCGTTGCGAAATTTGAGACATCAATGTGACATCAAGTATGAAACAGTGTGAGCAGCAAAGAAGTGCTGCTCAAGGTGTCAATGTGATGAAATCCCAGGATTTCACTCCAAGTTTGGGACTATGGACCAATGGACGTCCTGTTTTGTCCTACCCAAGACAGGCGGTAAGACATCTGGATGTTCCCAGTCATCCACCCAGTCGACCCAGGGACGTACTGCAAACCCTGGAGGTTTGCAAGTAATTGTGAAAGTCTTTTGCCTCAGCACGTGGGTCTACCCAGAAGTGCATGTGTGCAGAAAACATGCGAGGGCAGTTTCAAACGGGGTCAGATATGTGTATATATATATATATAAATATACAAATATATATATATATATTTATACACAAATATATACACCGGATTTGATTAGAAAATCACATGCAGATTGATCCGAAAACATACACATGATTATGCCCAATTATGCATGTGTACACACTTTAGATAAATGATTGGAACCTGCATGCGCAACAAAGGGCAGACCATTCTGGGGACATGCGGAGTGAAGCACAAAGCCTCTGGCATCGAGAATGCAGCCAACAAATCCTCATGTTTCAGGCGCCCTCCACCCCTTCCCCCCCCCAACAACAAGAACAAAACATGAACGCATCCCAGAAATCCAGCCGCTATACCCATGCATGAATTCCATCAATTTGCCAATTGTCTGTATACTTCTTCATGCACGATCTATGAAAATTGCAAATACTCACACGTGCGTACATATATACATGTGTGTGTGTGTCTGTGTATGTATAATGGATATATATATATACACACACACATACATACATACATACATACATACATACATACATTGTGATTGTTATGTGTGTGTGTGTGTGAAAACATGTATGCATCTACTATATGGGACTGGGTCTGACGTAATTAGTAACATAGCAATCCAAATCGGGGATATGGAGCTCAACCCAGCACCTGCAGCCCTGATTCACCGTATGACGGCATGACCCGCAGTTTGGCCATGTTGCGTCCCGCTTCCATCATCAAAGATCAGGATCGCTTTCGCAGATTCTTCGGGCTCTTTGGACTCTTTGGACTCTTTGGACCCTTTGGAGTCTTTGGACTCTTTGGATAAAGTACTCCTTGGCGCGAGCCACGCGACAACTGTGCTCACCACCCCAACTGCAGCCAGTCCGGGCCCAACGCGCTGGATCCCACCCTCCGAGAAGTGGGTTTCTCAGCGTAGCCTTGAATCCTCAATGGTCTATAACTGTAGTGGTATAGTAGCCTATATATTAGTCTGTAGTCTTGAAATGTCTTAAGTCTTATTCTTGGAATGCCATTGCTGGTCAATTTGGGACTTGATCGCCCCGCCATGGTCTTCCCATCCTTCAGACCCATCCCCCACGTCCTTCAAACCCCCATGAAACCCAAACTTTGCCAAAGGCCATGGGATCTGCCCCCAACAGTAACCAACCCAAAATCCCAGAAACGCCCAAAACGAACATCTCCCATCCAAGATCTTCCAAGATCTTCACAACGGGCGTCGTTTTCGCGGCGTTGCTCTTCTTTTTGGCCTTGGGTTTGGTCCTGGATGACTGGCTCAACCCGGCGCTTGAGGTCGCCGAGGCCGTCCCTGGGCTACTGCCCACATCGCTCACCTGGTCGCCGGGGCACAACCCGGCGCTAGGCCAGGCCATTGGGCGAAAGGTGTTCTGCCTTCAACAGACCTATGGAATATGATCCAAGTACATTTAACATCATTTGACATCATGTAGCTACTGGACCTGAATCCTTCAACGTTGAGAGCAATTCGTGGGAAAGCAGAGGATGCCACACATGTTGAAACCAGGCCTCAGCCAAAAAGAAAACCTCAACATCCTAGTTGCTCATCCCCGAGGTGTCATAGCTTTCCATCCCCTCTTCAAAAAGAAAGAAACTATAAATATATATATATATGTATGGATACCCTCCCGTCAATTTCGAAAGGACATGGAAAGCTAAGGTGTCCATGTCCAACATTCTCCACTTGACTCAAACAATGGGTTTCCATGGAGAGTCACCCCAACAGCCCCACCATGGTTGATCGCCCCCATTGAACCGCCACCGGGCCACGCTTTTGTCGGAGGCCACGCTACTGGACGCGGCCACCTTTCGTAGGCCATCCACATTCATGTCGTTGTCCAGGTCCTGCAGGGGATCCAAGGTCCAACAAAACGCCGTGCGAAGGGTGCAGGAGGTTCTTTTTGGTGAAAATCTGGTTTTGAAGAACAATATACAATCTCGGGACAAAACCCATCCAAAAAAAGACCTCATTATTCCTCATGGTTCACGCAATCTTTTTTTTCCCCATGAAATCCATGCGTTGAACCACATCGAACCTGGAAAGGTGATGTGAATCCTCCCTAGAAGAAGGCCCAAGACCAGTCGCCGAGTTGCTGGATGATCTGGGTGTCCCATGAAATTGGTGCGGGAAAAACATGCGATGCCCCAATTCCTGGGGAAGTGTGTACATTGTACATACATGTATATGTATAGTTATATACATATATACATATACATATACATATACATATACATATATATATATATATCTGTGTGTGTGTCATTATTATATAACTATAAATATATAGATACATACATTGTCATATAGCAGATGATCCACTCATAATCCCATCGTCATCCCATGACTTCCCGCATTTTCCACCCCGTTTTTCCAGCTGCATCGGACCTTCAGCAGGTTCAGATCCTTCGGCTCCTCGTTCTCCTCGACATTCGCCGAGTTCTCAGGTGAAACCTGGTTTGAGGCGGCTGGTTCAGTGGTCACCAGCCCACAAATCTGGAAGGTTGGCATGGAAAATGCGGCGAAATCTTCACCAATTGAGCAGCCAACCAGGGATGATTGAAACCAAGCCCCTGGTGAAGTCGATGATCTTCCCACATCTTCGATGGAAAGATTCCATGTTTGCGAGAAGCATCATGTCTTGGTCCATGTTAACTACCAAAAACCTGGGATTTGTGTGTTTTGTTTCTATTCATTTCAGCTATTTCCCGAAGATATTCCAGAGATTCCCAAAACAAGACAATGTTGCGCCCCATCCTGGTTATGCACCAATATCTTTCGCAACGCCCACCCAGCAGTCGGCATCCAAGGTACTTGAGCACCGGACGGCCTCAGGGCCATCAGCTTCACTACCAGCAACGTTGACCCAAGGTTTCTTGAACCCAACACCCATACCCTCTGGTAGTTTAGCTCCGGAAGCCATGGTCCATTAGAAATCTAGTTGGAAGACTTACCTACAAGTATGAAAAATACTGATGTTCTTATGGCAAACGATCTGTTACCAAATATATCGATATATCTGATATATCCCATTATCAATGGATTGGTTGAAGGGAACCTCTACGGGAAACCATGGTTTTTCCCCATCAAATATGGGGCTTTCCTGTAATTGTTCCCTTAAACCAATCCAATGACATTATGACCAACATAGCCATGGAAAATCCCCGAACTGAATGGAGGTTACTGGGAAAATCATCCAAAATTTGCCATTTTCCATGGGTTTTCCATGGGTTTTCCATGGGTTTTCCATATCTTATGGTGATGACCAGAGGCGCCCTCCCGGACAGCACAGCCAAGCGTCGACGTCAAAGGCTCGCCATGGTCCACCGTTTTGACCTCCTCCTTGGTCGAAATGCAAAGGAACATCACGAAAAGCCATGGGAGATGTGCACATTCATATATATATATATATAAAGTAAATGAACAAATAAATAAACAAACAAATAAATAATTAAATAAAGTTAATTAAATATTTGTATTCAGGAATCATGACATTTGCATGGACCATTGACGAGCATCCTTTTCTCATTGTTGACCACAGGGTCATGTATATAACACTGAGCAACGAAAACCTCGTTCATAAACAATGATAACAAGGATTGGAAACCATTCAACTAATCTCATCCCCTGCGGCCCCTGCTCATATTAAACACCTCGGATATCAACCATAGTTGAATAGGGGATGACATCACATATCTGGGACCAATGCTGGCGGGTTATTTTTTCTCATGGACCTGGTTGAACTGGGCACTTCTATCGGCTGGGATCCAGACTTGGCAGTCACTCAGAACCTTGGCTGCTCGGAGCCTATGGGTATGGCTCATAAAAATGGGGCCTCCATGGATCCACCAAGTGACCTATGTTCACTTGTTTAGTATTCAATCCATTTAGGGGGATCAATGAATTTGACCCATGTGGAGTTCTGGCCGGAATTTCCATCAGGAGCATGCCATCCACATCAAAAACACATACACTGCGGGTCCTGAGGCCGCAACTGGCAGGTGCCTCGGAACACTGCTTGGAAAAATGGTCAAACAGCAACTGGTTGGTCACTCGAACCACCAGTATGAGCCAGAGAAGATCCTAGCAGCTGAGGGGTAGATAGAATTCATGAGAATTCATCAGACTTCTTGGCAAGTCTGCACCTCCCCTGGGTCTTTTGGGGTCAGGTTGATGCCAAGTTGCTTCGCAGTGCCAGTTGAACGGCCTGGCACCACCCATTGGTTGTGGAAAAATGGTAACATCCCCAGTCTCTCCCTCCGAGGAGGGGAAAAAAACAGTGGGCTGTGAAAATCTCTGAGGCGGTCTTTGAGGTCAGCTTCCCCGGGCCACTTTGCCTACCGTGGGACAACTGGAACTTGCATCTTGGCAAACACAATGATTCTCGAGCGCCTGGTCGAAGGGCTCGAGAACTACCATCAACGGCTCACGACAGATCCATCCATGCGTCCGTCCGTCCATCCATCCAGCCATCCATCCATTCTCTGTGCATGCGTGCAGTGTATGTGTTCATTTGCAATCAGTTGTACGCATACGTGTGCATGCACACGAATGCGTCATGTAGAGCTACGATTGAAGTGCAAACGTGAACATAGAGATACTCTCTTCAGATATAAGGACACGTTCGATCCTCAATGAAAACGATCCTTGAAAATGAGATCATTTGGAGGCAAAAAAACATGTTGACTTCAGAGCAGCCATCTCAACCACCCTGCCTCGGCTCCGGGGAGCCCTGCTTGGGCACATACTGCCCCCATGGCGCGGGTTTTTGGGAGCCCGGGGCCACTGAAAACTTGGGATTTCCGTTGGGACTTCCTGAGCTGCTGATGAGATGTGGCTGGGTTTGTTCGGTTTGTTGAGTGGACGCCTCCAAGCTGAGCCAGCGCGGCAGATGGAGGTGTCACCTGTGGTGCTGCGAAGTGTGACCAGTTGCATCCAGTTGCCAAAGCCTTACACCCAAATATCACTCGTGTTGGGCCCCTTGTTGTACAACGGTCCCGCGTTTTTGCCTTTGGTCTTTGGGGATGAAGTGATCAGCCCAGGCCGCCATGGTCCACCCATTCAACCTCCGCTTGCTTTTGCAGCTCCTTCTGCCCGGCGGCATGTTTGAAACAAAATGGGGACCCAAATACCCAAGATACCCAAAGTCATCGGGTCACCATGTTCACCAACAAGCCATCAAGTTGATGACAACTCTACTTCAAGGGGGTTCAGACTGCAGCTTGTGAATGGCAATTGGCCATGTGATGCTTGATCTTTGCTATGGCACAGCTGGAGTGCAGCCCATTCTTGTGGAGGAATCAACTTTCTGAATCGCATGTTTTAGTCCCTTTCATAGTACAACCACAGAAGTTTGATGTCATTCTTCCCCTTTTACCTGCATGATTGCATCTTTCACCCGTATTTGGGAAATCAAGCCCTGTGTGTTCGCCCTACCTCAGGTGCAGCTGTGGAATTCTCCTACCCTAATGATGCAATCTTCCCAGCCCACCCCTGCACCACTTTCAGCCGCTGGGGGCATAAAGTCTAGGCTGCCTGGTGGTTTCAATCCATTCCCTTTCAGAGGGAGGCACTTGTCACTTTGGGGTCAAGCATCCTATGATGGAAAAGAGCAAGATAATTGAAATCACCAACCATCAGAAGCTCAACTTCGTTGAAGCTTAATTTCCAACTTGAGTAGCTTGAGTTTCCGCCCCGCTGGGCGCGGCCATGCTTCAAGCATCACCAAGACCACATGGGAGTGGAAATCAAGGGAAAAGCAAAATGGTGTCAGTGGAAACCCCGTCCAGACATTCCCAGACTTGGTGCAAAAATCGTCCATGAAATCAATCCCGCTTTTTGTCGATGTTTTTTTTGGTGTGAGGATGTGAAACAACCAAAAGTCGGAGCATTGCCCGCAACAATGGAGACAGAAGCTTATGAAACCAACGAGAGGTCTCCACTTGACATAGTCACAGCTATCGGCACACAGCGCCTACGTCGTACCACACTTGCACTATCTGTCTGCACCAACAAAAATCAAACAAATTCTCTTGATATCTCTTTATGTTTGAGTTGGTTCAAGAACTCAAATCCCCGCCATCCGTTTTCGTCTCTTCTTGTGTCATACTTGGGTATTGGCGGGAATGCGCACGGCACAAATCGACACCTGGTTGGTGGTCGAGCCACCCTCTCAAGAATCATACAGGACCAGATGCATTCATAAACTATCTCAAAAAAAAACACGGTATGTGCATATGTATATATATATATATGTACATATGGCATATGTGGATAGAGATATATAGATAGATATACAGATATAATTATGGATATATAGGGATATATAGAGATATAGATATATATTATAGAGAGAGATATATAGAGATATAGATGAATAGACATAGAGACTGTATAGATATGCAGCATGCAGATACGCTTGTCATCTGCAGGGAATCATCCTGAAATTTGTCGAGAGGGACAACGATACAAGTAAATGCTTGAAACCAGCAAAACAAAAACAGATCTTTTGCAGAAATCCCAATTTTCGGATGAAACTTGATGAAACCGCATGTTGTTTTCCAAACCACCAACCGTGCCACCACGGATCCTCTCATCTCTCAGGGTTTCTTGCGTCGCTCCAGCAAGCCCAGGTCGATGAAGGCCCCTGAAGGAAGCAAACCATAAGGGTCATCTCCACCTGAGGCTTGTGGGCCCGGCGGTTCATTGCATTGGCTTACGGATGTTTAAGGAAAAAAGTAGAAAACCATGTCTTAAAAAAACATCACACATGAAAGATTTTTTTCCGGTTTTTTCCATTGTCCCGTCATCCAAGTCTGGAAGGGCTGGCAGCGTGCGAGCTTAGCTGTGACATCTGGGGTAATTTCACTCAAGATTTGGGGTCACTTGAAGGTGTCATGTGCGTCGGTCTGCCCGCCAGGTAGGAGGGAATATGAAGACCAGAACCTTCATACTCCCGCCAAGAAACATCAAGTGGTTTATCAGTTTGTCATGGTTCCTCATCATGGTCCGCCATGAACTGGGGCATATGGATCTCCATTTCACCAGTGATTTACCAGTATCATTGAGGCTTGGTGCCTGACTCCACAACCAAGGCGCTGATGTCAGGATCTTTCGATTCTCGTCCCCCGCGCTTACGCCGGGCTTTGCATGGGGAGTCCTGGCCCCACGTGATCACTAGATTGGCCTACTGCAGGGCAAATCGAAACTGGAAATCATGGTTTTGTGTGTTTTTGTTGCATCAAATATGCTGTATTTTCCTGGGGATTTTCTCTTCAAGCACTTCTGGGAGATGAGGCAGTGCCGTAACTCCAAAGCCATAAACCAGGGATAAGAACCATTCCCGACCACCATGAGCCTCCCCATCCACACCGGGCGGTTTGCTGACCTCAGTTCGTTTGCTGACACTGAAATCTTTTCGAAGGTGAGATGGGCAAGGATCAAAACCCAAGGGCCAAGGGGCCCACCAGTCCTAGTCATGTTTTTTTTTTTTTCACCATGTATGTTACAACCATCAGAACCATCCAATTCATGGGCTTACCCTGCAGCTGTGGCACCTCGCCAGGTAGCAGCAAACCAGCTGGTAGGGGCGCCTTCTGATTGGACGGACGACTCGGCGTGGTTGAGCCAGCACCGCTAGCAGCGCCACCACCCTTCTTGCGAGGCATCTGCGGCTCCTGAGTTGTGGCAGTTCTATGATGTTATACGTAGTTGTGGTAAACCCAAGAATGAATCATCCCCAACACTATAAATGGATAATGATGGATATAAATATAAATGGGTGGTAAGTATCTTATCATCCCCAAATGGTGGTTTATTGTTATTGGGTGTCCCACATTAGTTGTCTTCCAAAGTATGACTTTCTTTTGGGTGTCCCACACTCATTGACTTTCTTTTGAGGGACCCAATTTGAAGAGTCATTGATGTTGAGTCACTCCAAGATGCGGAAAAGCCAATGCTTTCATCTTCTTTCAATTCCTAGACCTCTTGAGTTTGCACCACTTGATCCCAAAAATACAAGGAAGTGCGCTTTCTCAAGTGCTTCCGAGTAGTATCAACAGGTTTCAGTGAATTTCCTAGCAAGTGACAACATTCGGCTGGAGCGAAGGATGGTGTTGAATTTGTGCCTCTCGGCCTTGTGCTAAAACGCTTGGTGTTCAAACAATTCGGATCTGTGCGGGCCTTCTGATGCATGACATCCATGTAACTCTGCCCATGCGGCCACAAACCAAAGCCTCGCAGTCTCTTGAGACTCACTTGCTGCCAAGTTGGGGGATGACAGCTGATGAGGGTTGCCGGGGCAGCTGCTAGCTGCTACTCTAGCTGCTATTTAGACCCTGACATGGTCTGGTCATGAAACATCAAAGTCCTACATACCTTGCCTGCATGTTGCGCACAAATCTTCAGGGATGCCCAAGGTTTATTAATCATACCTTTACCATAGGCCGAGCTCCACCATGTCCAGGTACCTTCCTCAACTAGCGTTGTTCATGCCAGCATCAGGCCGTTGGAAACTCCCCCAGAGTCCTCATGCCCGGCCCCGGCACCTCCATCTGGCACCAGTGGATAGGGAGGCACCAAGCCCCTGAGTGAGGTGAAGGTCTGACCCGTAACATGTCAATAACCCTCCCATCGTGCTAAGCCATGCCAAGCCACATGGGTGGCACCATCGGTAACCCCAAGGGTGCCATCGGCAGCAGCGACCCCGGCGGTGCCATGGGTGGCATCGCAGTTGGCGCAGGGGCTCCAGGCACTCCAGGCACTCCAGGGACTCCAGGGGCTCCAGGCGCTCCAGGGGCTCCAGGGGGCGCTCCGGCATTTACAGCCGCGGCACCCGGCGCGGTGGCCAGAAGCACTGGGGGTTTCATCAGAGGTCGGGCCCAGGAGGATTGAAGACCAAAGGAGTCGCCCGAAACCTCCGAGGCCTGACACCAAACCACACTTCGGGGGGAGGTTGATTTGGTCTTGATGCTGGTATCGTGAGACATCATGTCGCCTTTTTACACAATCACAAGCCATCATAAACCAGCAAAAAGAATCTGTCATATTAACACAGCGCTCATCAGCAGCTAAAAGAAAGAACAATAATTAAAAACTAGAAAACCATGAATAGTCATTCCACACTAATTACACACCATATCACACCATAAATAAACCCACAACCATAACCCCGTGACGCCCCCAAAGCCCGCGCCTGCACAGGTGACCTTTCCGAGGCATCCTTCCCTGCCACCTCCGCCGCCAGCAGCTGATTGAAGCGCGAGGTGGGCGAACGGCCATAGGGGCTGGGGGTATCCTGCCGCGGAGCTGGACAGCTACAGCGGACTGGGGATCCAAAAAAAGGAGGGAAAGGAGGGTGGAAAAATATGTTCATTTCAGGAAAGAATGATAAAGTATGGGGCGGGGTTTCCAAATTTTGAGAAACATCCATGTGGTACCATGATGGTGAAATGATGTGAAATGCGAAGGTCATCATCAGCACTTGGAAATGGGCATGTCGAAGTTCGAAGTGCGGTTGGAAGTGGTGGTTGTTGCAAAATGGAGTTACAGTATCGCCGGCGATTGGCAACATAGGAGAGATGACAGCCACAGGCCATCTGTTTGGCATGTTGTGGCCAACGCCTATCTTCATCCCTGACTGTCAGACGCCTAACATCTGAAATTCAAACAACACACTTTGCCAAACCTCCTCCGGCACTCCTCGAACGGATCAGGCGTGCGCTGAGCGATGGAGCTGCTTTCCCCAGGAGATTTGGCACTGGAACTGCGCGCATCGCTAGGGGTGGAGGCAGTGGTGGCCTTCCCCACCATCAGATCGAAATGCCGGGCTTGCTGGGGCTTCATGGGACTTACGCGCTCGAACCAATCCGGCGTCCTCGGAGCTCAGCAGTTCTCCCGCATCTTGCACCAACAAGATCCAACAATGCCATGTCGTTTCAGCACCCCAAGACGCACATCAAATACAGGTATCAGTGAAGGCCCAAGTTCGTGGTTGCCCATCCCCAAAGAAAAACCACACCCGAACTCCCCTAAAAGCCACGCCCAGCATCTGCAACACCGGTGAAGGTGTGGCCACTGGTGTGGCCACTGGCACTGCCAGGGTGGCACGCAGCTCCGCCCCACATGGCCCAGGGCGATGCACGAAGCTATCCATCCACTGGTCTGGGGTATTTGGCACCGCAGGTGAAGTCAACACCTACAAGCGGATGCGACCCCAATTTGAGATTGTTTCATCGAGAAAATATCGGAAAATTCCGTGAAATCCGGTGAATCTGTTGGTGAACGGTGCGGGGCATGGCGTTTGTGAAGTGGGCACACCATCGATGCCAACCATCAACAATTTGCTAAGACCTTCCCAACTGAGGCAGGCAACAGCCTGAACCCCCTGACCCCATCTCTGGCACCGTCGAATCCGTCTCGTTGAGGGTCGGAAGATCAAAGAAGGCGGGGCTTGAGGGCCAACTGGGTCCATCCTGAGAGGGGGCTGGCACATTGGTGCGGTAGTCGGCACATATTGATCACGCTTTCGGGGACATCCCTTTCTTGATCCGCCAAGTGGTTGCGAGTCTAGGATTGCCACATCAAAACTCAAAAATGAACAAATCTGATTGTCGATAGTCATCTGTGGATGTGAATACGTCCCTTCTGGGGTGCAAAGCATGTTGATTGGATTGTGTTGTTTGGGGACATGGTGAATTTCCCAGGGGCTCCTTCGAATTTTGATTTCGCATGATCTGGCTGCAAAGAAACTATTGCCAGTGGAATTTGCTATGTTTAGGTATTGATTATATTTCAGTTTCATCTACATGGCTACGGCTTTGGTCCCCGCCCAAAAGTTGGAGAATACTATAAATCTCTCCACTGAAGTTTATGTCACAACTAACGTGCCTGAATCATCTTCTAAACCCCGGATGTTTGATGATTTTTGGTGGTTCCATCTTGGTTTTCAGGTGGATTTTTGCCCTTTACCTACCATATCTTACCACTCACCATCCATCGTGGCCCGGGTACAGAGCTGGGTCGTGAGCTGGAGGAGGGCCACCATCCGTCGCTGGCTGGGGGACAGGTCGCAGGACCCTCAGGTAGATCGGCATCATCCTCTGGGATGTCGAAGAAGGTGTTCCTCTGGCCACCAAACCGCTGGAGGATCATGTGTTGGGGTCGATCTAGCTGGTTACCCTCTGGCACCTCTCGTAATCAAACGTGGAAAAGGGCTGGAAAATCCACCATTGAGTTTGATGAATTTCCCAGCCAGGCTGACCTCCATTGAGAAGGGGTTGTCCATTGCCACATTTGAGTACCGGAGGGTAATATGATGGGGAGTTCCACTGTTTCAACCGATGGACCTCCGAAGCGGCAGATGGAAAGAATATGAAGTAGGAGACCCCTCCTTGACTCAGATCATCTCGTTTAGGAGTAAGGTTTCCAGATCCTCTGTACATGTGCATGAATACATATAGGTATATGTGTTATATTTTTTCCTCATGGCATACAATGACAAACGTCGCGGCCAATGCAGTTATATGTATGTATGATATTCATACATATATACATCATTCAAGGATGTATATTATACAAGTATGTATATATACATCTATCTATCTATCTATCTATCTATCTATCTATCTATCTATCTATCTATCTATCTAAGTACATTTCATGTATATGTATTGTTCTCGGTTTCTAAGCTCCACCTCTACCATGTACCATGCAACTAAGGTGGGCTCCCACCCCAGGCTTTGCCTACTCAATTTTACCATAAAATGATTGATGTTGGTGGCAGGTTTTGGGTTACGAATCTTCAAAATTGGGTTTGTCAAAAAGAATGGCTCCCAATTTTTTCATGATCCTCATACAGTCCCTATGAAAATCGTCATATCCTCGGCCCAAGGCTCTTGCAGGTCAACCCGTTGGGTATCATCGCTGCACCGCGGCCAACACCGCGAAAGGTCGACGTGCAAAGGTGGCAGAAAACCAACCCGACAGACCCTAAGCAACTGGAGCCAAAGATAGAAACTGGAGAAGTTCCACCTGAACCTCCACAGAAATTACTTCAACAACATGAAATCCTGGCGCAAGATGACTGGGACGGTGAGTTTGGGGTGAACTACAGGGCATCAGGTTTTTGACCCTATATTACCATGGGTATTAGGATCATGAAGAGTTCCATGTTTTTTTTGGCCAGGGTTTCCCGCACTGACAAGGAAAAACGACGGGTTTCCCTGCATTTGCTTCGGAACAACCACGGACCACAGTCTCCTATATGCCCATAAATCAACTACATTAACCCAATGGAATGCCTCGAAAACATTGTCATCTATTATCTATCACTTGAGTCACTGGATTGGTGAAAGGGATAATTTTTGAAGGAAACCCTGTTACATAATTCTATCCCATGAATTACGTCGTTTCCCTTACACCACTTCGGGAATTTGGGAAAAAACTCATCGAATCAATTGCCAATCACCTCCCATCCCACAGGCGATCTCTCCTCTTGCGTAGTTGTGGAAGTCCTGAGGCTGCACCGTCAGTGGTCACCTACTGATGTAGATAGATAAGTAGCCGCGGATGCATGTACAATCATACATATGTATGTATATATATATATATGTATATATATGTATATATATGTATATATATGTATATACATGTGTGTGTGCGTTTGTGTGTGTGTGTGCATGTGTGCGTGTGTGTGTGTGTGTGTTATGATTTGCTTATGTTATGTATACATCTATGTTTTACATGTTATATCATGTGATCATGCTATATATATATATATACATATTGGAATGGCATAATAATGATGTATGTGTGTGTAAGGTATATACTATGCATGTGTGTCTCTGTTTGCAACTTAATATTAGGTATCCGTAGCTATAATACAGATACATGAGCATTTGTCTATACAAATATATGTATATATATATATTATATATAAATATACACATGTGTGTGTATGTGTGTGTGTGTGTGCGTGCAATAACTATACAGTTGTGTATATGTATGTGCTTATAAATGTACATATATATATATATTATACATACATACATCTTCATAGATATTGCATAAAGCCAACAATGTGTGCCCCAGACACGGGGTGCCCAAAGTTCGAAATCCATCCAAATCCACCAAAAATGCATTAGCGCTGCAGAAACCAGGCTCTCCACTCAGCCCTAGCGACTGGGGCAAGTTCTGAAATTAAATCCTCCAAATTATATCAAATTATATTGTAAAACGATGTAAACGTATTGAGAATATTCGAGAATCCCGGCAGTTGGAACCCACCTGTTTCGCTATCCCTTCACCTCCCACATGCCCAGCAAGGGCTAGCGCTACCGCCACCTGCTCGTCTCCATGCTCCGGCGCAGCACCTATTTCCACAACGGCATGTTCCCATGAAGGATCTTACATTTCCCACTGTTGGAAAAGGGAATTCTTTCACTCTTTTGAGCCAAAATCTTCACCCCTTGAAGATTGCTTTTTGAGCGCGTTATTGAAAAGCGAGAATTCGGGGAAATTGACCGGAATCTGAAAAGCATGGAGTCTAGCCTCGGTAGGTATGTGGCTTCAAACTGGTTTGGCGGTCGGATGATGGAAAGCATAAGAGGCTATGGACTCGACCGTCTCTTATGTTACATAGTTACATATACGGATTGTCTGAAGTGTACCCAAAAATCCGGAGGGGTGAATCATAGTTCTCAGACACACCCACTACATCTGTTGGTCATACTCCCTAAAAATCCCATCAAATCCATTAGAATCCTCATAAAATCCCATTGAATTCATAGCTTTTTCCACATGATTTGCCCAGCTACCACTTCCAGCCTCCTCTCTAGCCAAACGTTCCGCATCTAAGGAGGCCTGTTCAGTCGAAGCCATGACATCCCATGTCTTTCAACTGGCCATGGGTCCAAAGTTGAGACATCGCTTGTGCTGCAGCATGCTGCGGAATGCTGCAGCATCCACTTGTGGGGTGGACCAGAGTTTGTTTGACGCTCGGCCGATCTCCGAATGAACTGTGAAGAATCACCTTCCAAAGACCCAAAGTGGCCCGAAACTGAAAAAAGTCTGCTTGATCATCACAATTCATCACATTCCCCGTGAAGCTCGCCCTGACCATGCGGGGGTCTCCATGGCTGCCTCAACTTGGGACCTCAACTGCATCTGCTCGGCCGCCTGGGCCTGGCAGAGACAGGGAAGAATGGAAGATTTTCACTACTCGTGCTTGGATGCCTGGGATGCAGGGATTTCTCCACTATTCCTAGAATTTAGGCTTCGGGATCTTTGGTTTGTTCGATGCAAGGACGCCCGCAAGATTTGATGGTTAAAGTAATTGCCAACTAAGGCAAGAGGTCAACATCTGAAACTTTGTCAAACTTGTCCCATGACTCCTCCATCCATTCTAGCAGAAAACCATCGAAAACCACAGAGCGGACCTCAGCTTTGGAGCGCATCTGAGTCTCCTCCTCCAAGGAAGCCTGGTGAAGAAGTTCGCATATCGAAGGACGAAGGAGGGTTTTGATCAGCTTTGTATCTGGGATCTGTGCTTTCTTCACAGTCGATCAGTAGGAGGATTCAGAAATCATCCTCTAAAAGTTGCCATTTTGATGACCCCTTCTCAGATTCTCTCTCACGTTTTTTCATCCCAAGATTTCTGGTAAAAAAAACCTGGCTTTCCCATCCCAAGATGGTTTTCGGCACGTTTTCCACAAGAAACTCTGGGACGTTCATGGCTGATTGTGGCCGGCATGACCCGCGGCTCATGCCTCCAGTCTTCGGTTCAGCAGGGCCTGTTCCTCTAGCTGAGCCTTGGTGGGTTTTCCAAGATTTGCTCATGGTTGGCGATTGTGAAAGTGATGGCAAGTGATGGGAAATTGATGGAAAAACTGTAAATTCAATGTAAAATGGTTGGGATGCAGCTCAGTTTCCGGACAGTAGGGCATATTCCCACCGCATGCAAGCCATACTCAAGAAAGGGTTGCCACTAAGCAAGACATTCTGCAATCAGCCTGTTATCCCTGAAGTTTAGTACGGACCCCCCGGATGTCAGCAGTTCATTTCAGAAAATCCACTTCCAAACCCTTTCTTCAATACATTTTTGTGGTGGTTCCAAGCGAAATGTCTGTCTTTCAAACTTGTTGGTTGATGCATTTTGGGTCCCAAGTGCAAGTTCTCGGCAGATCCCGTCCTCAACCCCCTGGCCTCCACCTGAAAGCGCAGCTGCTTCTGCTCTTCTGCCACAGCCTGACCCAAGTGATCCTGTGTTTTTTAAGATTTTTTCAGGGTTTTTGGGTAATACACCCCATTAGTTTCTGGCCAAACCCCTGGTGTTTTGGGTTGGCCGCTTGAGAACCATTGGCTGAAAGCTGTTGCAGCTTGACACGGTGACCGCAGCCTCTGCTTGCGACACCAGCTGCATTTGTTCCTCCACAGCCACCTGGCTCCCAGTTTAACAGGGAACACCAACTGGGGATACAACCAGCTCTGAACCGCTCCCTCCACACCGCCGGCCTCAGCATGCTGCAGCTGGGTCTCCATGGCCTAGCACCGAGGAGGTGTCTGGACATTTCTATGGATAGATAGGCACCCTGCAGACTTTATTCACCTCGCTGCTTTTCTTGCTTTGTTGGGGAGATTGCAGGTGCATACACCATGGTATAGATGATACATAGTAGATACATGATAGAGATATATAATTTCACATGGTATAGATAGATAGCTCCGTGTGCACGACACGCCGAATCGCCTTCAGCTGGTCACGCTCTGCCGCCAAGGTAGCGAGCTCCTAGCGCGCAGGGCCGTAGGGGGATGGGCCAGTTCCAATGGTAGAGGCCTCGGGGAATCAGCTCAAAGTCTCGGGTGAACGGAGTGGGGGACACCTGCTTGGTAGTTCTTTATTTGGAAAGGGCTCCGCCCTTTGGCAAAAAGGAACCTACTAACAGGAGAGGTATCGCAAGAACTATATAGTCACACCACACTGGCTGACTGGCTGGATCACTTTTCAAATCATGAAAGGTTCCACTGCCAATAGCCAAGCCAAACTTGATTTTGCGAAATAGCTCCCAAGTTAAGTTGATCGTTCAGCATCTACGACTTCCGCGTCAGGTTTTTTTGCAAGAACTTCTACTGCAGGCACTGCAGTGCTTCGTTGCCCAGCCGTGCACCAACGTCAACCACCGCTCTGGTGGACACCAGCTCTCAATTTCGCGTTCGCCACAGTGGCCGCTTCAAGTGGCAATCTTGGCAATCGAATTCAAGAAGTAGTCGGTCTCCCTCTGGGACTGCAGGTGTACGAAATGAATCCTCTCTTCCTTAGCAAAACCGAAAAGCTGAAGGACGATCTCAGCTGGTCATTTGCAAATGACGTCACTGCATTCCTTACTCTTCCAATCAAACAACATAAACTTCAATGCTCAGCAGCTGCTGATCCAAAGAACAAGCCTCTTGGCTGCCCCTGTAGAGAATCAATGATTACTTCCCAATCCAACCATCAACCCAACCACTGCAACCTTTCGCCCAGCTCAGCTTCAAAAATTCGTTCCAGCTCTTTCAATCTCTCGGGAAATTTGCCATGCCCTGTCCACACAAAGTATGGGATGCTGTTGCGGAAGTCGCACAGCAGCAACGACCAGGTCTCACGATTGCCATTACAACAGGGTTCACCCGTTCCGATCCTACCGAAAAGACCAGGGAGCAAAGACTGATCCTCTGTGAAACAATAATCCACTTGAGTCTTAACCCTTAGTTTCAAATGTCTCAAATGCCTCCCATATCTTCAAGTTTCCTTACATCTCCACTCTCCTGCTGGAGCCCTGTCCTCCAGAGGGTACGACGCCAGGCCCGGAGATAGATGGTCCAGAAGGGGTAGTCCAACCAGATGAGGCACTGCGTATTCTCCCAGATCTGCCGGTTCAGCCCTTCCAGGTCCCTGCTGGCTGCTGACTGGTGAGTCTAAACTCTTGTGCTGCCAGCACCCCAAACATGAGCACAATATGGACACAGTTTGGGGGCTTATTTTCCCCACTTTTTTGGCAAGCTATTCTAGTTTGACCTGCACCATACCTCAGTGGAATGCGAAAAACTAAAATAAACTGTCCACTGCCCATCCTGTAAAATATCTGTCACGGCCACGCAAGAAAACAAGAACACATACAAAGCATCGTTTTGACGTGTTGTATGCACTCCCCAAACAAGGTCAGATCTCCAGACCCGGTGTTGTGTTCATGTCCAGCAAAGACATGTGAAGACTAGCACCAGCCCTTCCAGGCACTTCAAGTACCCTGCCCCACCTTGGTTTACTCATGAAGTTTCCATCCAAGATCCACGAATCTCCCAGGCTCTCAGCCAAAATGCCCAAGGTGTCCTCATGGTCCCGCATGACCCAACCGGGCTTCCTGGGCGGGGTATGGTGCCAAGATGGGAGCTGTCACACTGGATGCTGCTTGGTGCACTAAGCTTCACCTCATATTATGTGCTTTTTTGATCTTGAGAGGGAGTTGGCACGAGCCAGCAAGGGGAGAAAAAAAATAGCTCTTTCTGGCCGCGTCCAACTTTTTAACCAGCCAAAAGCTAAAGACTCCCAAGCATCCAGTAAATGGTATCCACCTCCACCAGGGGCAGCTGCAACACCTTTCCCAAGCTGCCCCTGAGTTGCGACTTCCCTGCCGCGCAGCAGCCTAAGATCCGCAGGCGTCGGGCTGTCGCTACCTGAGCAGCAGCCTCCAACAAATACCTCTGACGCCTGGGGCTAAGACCCCTGACGTGCCACCGGCACCACAACCAGAGGACCAGCACTGCAGCGATGCCGGGGATGAGGATCATCTCAAGGGGCAGGTTCTCCCAGGGTATCTCAGGCAGGGGATGGTCGCCAGTTTTGGATGGCGTCCATGGCGCCAAAGGCGTGCAGAAGACGACAGGCTGGGCATCTGACCCACTGGGAATGGCAGTTTGTACCACAAAGGAACCCGCAATCCGCCACCCCTCTGCTGTTGTCGCAGAATTCGTTCAACGGAAAATTGAAAGCAAGGAAGCCCTCCAAAATATGAATCTGTGTTTGATGGCTGATTTCCGCAAGAAATTTGAAAGAACCTTGTGATGCTGGGGATTCACAATGCACATGCTTTCTGATTCATGCTGATTCTATCTCTTGTGCTTGTGAGTTGTAAGTTTTTCCCCCATATTGGGTGGCTTTACTGTAATCCCAATCTTGGTTGTCTAAATCCACTGATTTTCCTGGGGAACATCATTGCAAAATCCTCTATGTTCATGGCCAACCCAACTCGCACCTGTCGCAGTGCCTCAAGGTTGCTCTCTGGCCTGGTTCCACTCATTGGATAAACTCTCCGCAGAAAACAATGTATATGAATATGTATGTTCTGTATTTATCTATTTATTTATCGATTTGTTTATTTATATATTATATTTTTATATTGTAGTTGTTTATATCAATTTATATCTATACTTATATCTATATCTACATCTATATTTACAAATGGGATTGGTTTGGAAACAAAAATTGATCCGAAACTATACTAAGTGGAGATAGGGCCCAACTACATAAAGTGGCCTAAAAATTATCTTAGATTGTCAGAATCTAAGACTCGAACGTGGAAAGACCCCAGCGTTTGGCCTCCTTCTCTCAGTCCCCCCAACCTGTTGCATCCTGGTGCAGCGACTTGCTGAGAACCCCGGCTCGGCTTCTCGCTCTGCGGCCTTCCCGGTATTTTTTGGAATACGGGGAAATCGGGACAGCAGAGAAAGAACAAGTTTGAACGGTGAAAGTCATAGCTTCTCACCAGCTCCCCTTGAATCAACACAGTGTGACACTTGCCGTGCCTTTGAAGATAGACAAATACTTGCAGGCCCATGGCATTCCCAGATTTCTCGCCCAAATCTGGTGACATATGGCCATTGGTTTACATGTTTTGGCCGGTCACAACACCGAAGTCCGATCCAGCGACAAACCCTGCCTCTTTCGGCTCACTCTGAACTCCCCTGCCATGATTTGGGGCGACATCTGCACTTGGGAAATCTGATCAGTGCAGTGTCTCATGAAATCCTTGGAGCCCGCCCAGCGCCTGTCTTCTAGCGCCCTCTGAGCCTAACAGTGGAGTAGCTGCATCATCCCATCGCATTTCTACAAACACATGCCGTCTTTTGATCCCAAAGTGGGTGTGGCCCAGCAATGAGCTACTGTGGAGTTAAAAATTTTGGACTCTATCCACTTGACTACGCAGCCCCAAAGCCACTGCACTTTGGCCTCCTCAAGAGCTTTGCGCTCGGACTGCAGTGCCTCCTAGTGCTGAGCTGAACCAATCGTTGAGCCAATGATGTCAGAACCCGCTCAGTCCTCAGCCTCAAGTCTTAACCGCTTCTGTGCGTTGAGGTTTCCCTTGCAGTGGTAAATTTTGGGCCCAATTCGGCAAGTCTCAGAGGGGTGGAGTCCAGTGCAAAGAAGGAAGGTGCCTATCCCACCTTTTTAAAAGCGGGTGTCCTTTTCTTAGGATACACCTGTTCTCTCTTTTTACACACCTAGACCTAGACGACCGAGGCTGTTCCAATATGGCCTGCAGCTCAGCATAGGCGGTGGCCAGCTCACCCAGTTCCTGGACCAGTTGCCACTACATCAGTGGGATGCACCCCTCACAAGCTGCACCCGACTCCTTCTCCACTTCTGCCTTTTGTCTGGTCAGGTCCTCGCACCTGGCACCATCGCTTGAGGAATGATGGGGTCCCCATCACACCAGAAAATGGCTCACAACATGGGACAGCATGGCTGAAAAGCTGCTTGGAACGAGGAAGTCTGTGGAACTCTGCCCATTTTCCAGGTGTTCTATCTCATCATCCCATCCCTTTATGACCATGTGTGGACCAAGGGTTGGTCATCAAACGGTCCGCCTGGCGACGGCTCCAATGGTGACCTCCTGAAAAGTGCTCGGACGGGTCACCCTGGCACCAAAATAGCTCTAGTACTGATGGATGTTCCATAGAGTCGGGCTGTAGGTGGCATAACCCATTCAATCCATTGATTCAAAAGAAAACTCCGGATCCTTCGGTCCTTCACCTTTTTTTGGCAGTTTCATGTGGCCGTTGCTCTACCAGTGCCTCCCAAAAAAAGGCGTCCTGATCCTCCGATCTCAGCCGTTCCTGCAGGGCATCCGTCCAGGTAAAAAATCTTCGGGTGGCCCTGGACATTTGTTGAGTAGTCATGACCCAGGCGCGACTGGAGTCCCAAAGGAGATGGAAAGCTGATTCTCTACCTGATGCAATTATAAATTACCAGCAATATTGAGAGTCTTCTATCTTCTCTTGGGGGTCACTTGAAATGAGCGTGTAGATCATCTATCTCTGTGTTTGTTTCAGTGTTTATTGATGTATCTGTTTAATTACTATGCATGTACATGCATGCATTTAGTCAATAGGGGATTGAATCAATTCACTGCTGATTGATTTCCAAAATTCGTGCTCTGGCCTGAAGTGCTTGGACTTGCGCCGTCAAGGCCTCTGTCAACCTGGGCATCCGCTATCATCCATATGTATTGGTAGTCTTATTATCAAGGGTAATATCAGTAGCATTGCTGCCGTGTATCTGTTTCAGTGGTGTCATTTTTATGTTCATTGTTGTGATTATTGTTGTTGTCATTGTTGTCACTGTTGTCATTGCTGTTCTTGTTGTTCTTGTCGTTCTTGTTGTTTTTGTTCTTGTCGTTGTTGTTGGTATTGTCACGTTGCTACTATTATATTTATTACAAGTATTGTTTCTATTGGTATGGACACGCGTATTACTATGATGATGATTCCAACCCATGGAAGCATGGATGAAATGCATCATCAACTACCATCAGAGAACCATAATGATGTTCCACGGCGGCAAATGATATCAACCAACTGCTGTAATATGTGCATATGTATATGTATATATATATATACATATCATATATGTGTATGTGTGCGTATTTGTGTCAACTCTGTATGTATGTATATATAGATAGATAGATAGATAGATATATATATATATATTTATTTATTTATTTATTTATTTATTTATTTATATTTCTATGTGTATATATATATATATGCATCTCTCTCTCTCACTCTCTGTGTGTATTATTGATTTAGGAACCAATTAATAACTGATACCACCAATCTGAGGGTGAACCGCGGGCACTAGAATAATATCAAAGGTGCTGAAGACTGGCCCTGCAAATTGTCCATGAAGATCGGTTTCCATGTCCAAGTCTTCGGGCCGCAACCCCGCTAGCTACCAAACATCACCGGAAATGGTTGAGTTTTAAACCATAGGAAGTCTACTGTAGCAGTCAAAATTCGAGGTTGGGGTATCCCCACGTGATCTTGTCGCATACTGTGGGACCCCAAGACCCAGAAACCCGTTGTGCCGGGGAACTCTTGCAACTCCGCTTTCTCTGCTTCCGCACGGACAAGCTGCTGCCTGACGCGGGCAACGGAGCCGATGTTGCTGACAGTTCGGTGTTCATACCATGTACCACTACTGTATCTGTGTGAATGCGTACGTGTGCAGGTGTCTATCACGTGTATATATATATATATATATATGTTTGTGTGTACATACACGGTCACACATGTGCGCGCGCGCGCACACACACACACCAAAAACACACACATATATATATATATACATATCTATATATAGATACATATATATATATATATATGTGTGTATATCATTTAAAAAAAGATAGAGAAATGTACATATTTGTATATATATTATATATATACAGGTACATACATACATACATACATACATTACATACATACATACATACATACATACATACATACATACATACATACATACATACATACATACATACATACATGTATAGGTATGTATATGATTGTATATGTATGTATATGTATAATAAGTGCGTGTGGACTGTGTGTGTGTGTGTGCGTATGCATATTTCTCGTACATGCTTGTCACGCCATCATTCTCCATTTCACGACCGGCAACTCATACAGCTAGACCCTGGCCCCGTTAGTACAACCCCGAGGCCTCTCAGTTGCCTTCATGGAAACAGCACGCTCCACGACCGCCTTCAGAAACACCACAACACAACAACGACCCAAAGACCTCATCAGAGAAAAACCTGCGGCGATCTCCAGCTCCAAATATTTCTCTTGAATAAGGAATCCAATGATGGCCAGGGTCCTACCTCGAAATTCAGCTCCTCCAAGCTTCCCTGTCGGCCCTGGCCATGGCGGGGTTGACCACATGTCCACTTTCGAATCGGCAGGAGAACAAGAGATCAAGTTTCTTTCTGTCTTTCCCAATTTCCAAGCGCTCCAAAATCTGGGTTTAAAACAGCGTTCTGCTCTAGAACTCCCGGGTCTATCAAAACGGCCCTGAGCCACCAGCCTCCAGGGCCCTTGGCCCTTCCCCACCTGCAGCTGTTGTTGTTCCGGCTTGGCACTCGCATCCAATGCCTCGCACATCTGCCAGAGCCTGGCGTGATCGCCGCTTCTTAAGGGGCTAATGAGCCAGCAACCACTGGAAGGGCTTCTTCATATTCTATTGTTGGAGGCCACCCTTGGTCGAAGTCCCTGAGTCAGCTATCTCCAAAAATATCAAAAGAAAAAACACGCGCAACGTGCTTTTTTGCCAAAATCGTTTAGCGGATCCAGTCATGGGATCAAGAAACTCATCTGTAATTAAATGGATATGCATGGATATGCTAGATTGGATTGCCCATATACTATATCTCAGATTGGTTGCTACCAATAGTGTGCCAGCCCTTTTCCTGTTTCCATCAACCCCTGAAACAAGGACAATGCAAGGACAATGGGCCAAGTCCTTGGAGTATTGGATCCAGTCATGTTCGGTGCCAGTGGAACTCAAGACCAGGTGGATAGGTGGATGGGATTCATCCCATCCACTCCTTCATATTCAACTTCCCCATTCTATGGTCCCAAATAAGTGGGTTTCATCTCCTAGTAAACCATGGTTTCTAAGGGATGGGATTCCCCCAACTGCTGATGGTTTCTCCAACCGCCCAGCAAGGCCCTGGAGTATATAGCCTCTCCACGTGCTTTTGCAGCTTCTCTTTTTCGGCTTCAAGCCTCAAGCACCTGGCAACATGATGCAAGGTACCCTCTGCAAAACTAACGTAGCCATGGAAAATCACCATTCATTTTGTAAAAGGTAAATCAACTACAAATGGCCATTTACAATAGCTATGTCAAATTACCGGAGAGTATGTCCCCGGTTTGACTCCCTGGTTTACCGTGATCTTTTGAAGGCACAAGACACGTTATGATATCTTTTGAATATGTACTCCAATCCCCCTAATATCAAACACCCCCGGAAACCATCTTTCAGCAAGGGATTTAAACATATTCGGAACCATAGAATGAAGGTGTTTAATATGAGGTGGATGGGATTATTTACATATTGATTGCATATATTTGGTTGATTGTATCTCCAATAACATTTGATCTCCCATCAGTCTTCCTACTTTTCCCATTGGCTACTATGAACCATAAATGTGGGAAACCCAATGATAGACCTACCCTCCGGTAATCAAACATGGCAATTGGAAATCCACTCTAAATGGAGGGTTTAAATGGGAAAATCAACTGTAAATGGGTGATGTTCCATTGCCATGTTTGATTACCGGAGTGTACCTTTTGAGCATGGTTGGAATTCAACCCACAAAAATTGCGATTTTGGGGGATGACCAGGTATTGATCTGCCCTATATTTTGATACTTGTAAACCGTTATTCCCCGAATATTATATCATATCCCATCAGTTGTCCCATGTTTCCTATTCAATAGTACCGCTAACCGTCACTAACCATCACAGTACATACCTTTCTGGATAGGCCATGGCCTGGCTTCCAAGTCTTCCCGCTCTTCCTTTTCCTCTGCATCTTCGCCTTTGGGCGTCGCGAAAGGTCGACATGGTGAACCACAGGTTCCCTTCAGTCACTGTCTTGGTTTAAGGGAACAATCTACAGGAAACTGATTTGCCTGCCAAATACAATATGTGTATATATCTATATACACATAGGTGTGTATGTATATATATATATATAGGGTGCTCGTGCAATTGTTCTTCCCTTAAACCAATTCTATTCTAGGATTTCTTGGTGAGTGGGCTGCAAATGAACCGATGGACATCATCAAGCAGTCTGGATGACTAATAATCTGAGGAGAATAAATTCATGTAAATTCAAGATAAAATCATTGTAGGTATGCCAACTATGTCATCATGTCTCCTTAGCCCTCGCTGTTCCTAACAGAATCCAGGCAGCTACTCTAGCTCTGAGCCGAGCACTCTCGCTGTCGTTTCGATCACCAGCCACATTGATCCCACTCTGCTTCAAGGTTGCAGCCAAAGAGGAGCCTCGAACTCAGAAAGGAATTCCAGAAAGGCAAGCAACACTAAGTTGTCCTCTCCAAATGGAGGGGTAGTCAAGATCAAGGGAAGATTCACGAGCAACAACTAAGGATAATTAGCGATCGTGACGGAAATGGGGGCTATCACATGATATATATAACATGGTATAACATGATATAATTTCATTCCATCATGAAGATATATGTCTTCCTCGTGTCAGGGAGAAAGATGAGTTCTCCACCTTGAGCTTTGCTCTCCTCGAGCTGCATCTCCAGCCTCATCCGTTCCTGGAGTCCAATGCCACAAACCATTCCCAATGAACTTGCCAGAAATGGGTTGGATTTCAACCATCCCCAGTCATTGTAACTCTATGACATTGGTTTTCCACATTACTGAAGATATGTTGCAAGAATCGAAGTAGGAAATTGTGAATTCCCGACAGCTGGCCTGATCCGAACTGTGTGTCATGGCCATTTTTTCATGGAGACCCAAAGAGCCGGACCCCTGGTCCTATATAATTTTGCTTCCCATGCTACTCCCACACTACTCTCATCATACGTGGTTCTGACATGGCAAACACCAATCCCTACAGAAACGAGGGACAAGTCATTCACGAGCCTCCTCCAACTCTTCGCACCTTGGCTCAACCCTGAACATTTCTCAACGCCCCGAGATGTCGAGATTGGTTCCTTCATAGATCAATGTGTGCCAAAATGTGTTTCATCCAAAATCCTCCAGTTTCATGACACCCATGGCAAGTGTTCCGTGTGTTCCAAAAGAATCCAACCGTCTAACCCCTTGAACCGAGAAAATCCGTGGTTCATCCCCTCAGATCCCGATCATCTCCCAGACCCCGCCTCAGCTTCAACCGTTCCATCTCCAAATCACGCTCCGTGGAGAGGTTGGAGCGCATGCTGGTCCGACCTAGGTGCTGTTGGGAAGATCGGTGGATCAAAAATTGGTCCCAAAATGGCCGGATCCAAGCACTGGAAGCACTTGAACCTTGGTCACTAAAGCCTCAACCTCAGAGTGTCCCATAGTGTCCCATAGTGTCCCATGTCGCAAAAAAGGCAAATCCGCCCATTTTGATCTCAGCTTATATCTTCACATGTTTCAGAAAGCGATAACAGGGCGAACACGGCGCATCGACGCGCGCCATGTAGCGCCTGTGGCCAACACCTTTTCGGGAAAAAGAGGCCACACAAAATGTCGGAGATGTCGGAGGGTGGTTTCCAATCACTTGGACGATGACCCAGTGGTACATACTTCTGTCCTGTCTGGACAAAACTGGGCAAGCTCGACCTGATTGGAATCATATTGAGCTAGTTGAATTTTCAACCTAAACATTTTTTGCGTAGTTTTTGATGCGGCTTTCCAAACCTCCAAACCTAGATTTTCTCAACGCCTTCTAATCAGTCCGAAATCCTCACCAATAGGCCCTAAGAAATTCCAACGACAATTGACTGTTTTGGCAGCTGCCAAGTTTGCAAAGATTCAAAAGGTCTCCCTCCTCATAAACTGGTAGCACGATTGGGCAACGATGGGACCAGTTTATTCTCAGAACATCCCAACCTCGATTTGCAAATTGTCGGAGCTTGCAGCTCTTGGCTCATATTCTCCCATTTTGCTGGACTGGACATGGGTGAAAAATATCTCATCGCCAACTTTTTTCAGCTACTGTAGTCTTAAGTCTTAAATCCAGAGAAATGTTGGGTTTTACCCAAAATTTCCATAGAAATCTCCATGTTTCCACTGATCCCATCCCGGGTTGCCGCTGCCACCAGATGCCACCGGCTCCGGAGCTCACTTGAAGCGGACAGAGGTGGCTGGAGTTCGCTTCCTCAGATCGTCGCCCATCTTCACGGAGCCTGGTCGGGGCCGCAAATCCAATCACTTGGGTGTATGGTAGATACCTACTAATTATTTACATCTATTAATCTACATCTAGGATCATCTAAGTATCTATTTAACTATCTACCGATCTATTTAATAACTAGTTTATGGATATATCATCTGATTTACATCCAATTATCTAATAATAGCTATTGGATAGATAATGGGATACAAATTAGATGATAAAATCTACCCAATAACTATTATAAATCCCATAGGCACATAGATAGATGATATATCGAACTATTCAATGGGAAAAAACAGCTAGTGAAATACAGATTTGATCATCTCTCGATCCATCCCATCCAATAAGATCTACTCTGCTCCAATCGGATCTATTCCAATCGAATCTTATCGTACCTTGTCTGATTTATAGGATTTTTTTATGTGTCTATACGTGTTTGGGTGCATACATTCCTCATGCTTGCATCTATTTGTACAAATGCCCATACCTAGATGCGGACGTGTGCGTGGATGTGTGTGTGTGTACATATGTATGCACATGCGAACAAAGAAAGGAAGGAACGAAGGAAATAACGAAGGTAGGTCGGTATGCGCGTAGGTAAGTCTGGAGTATGTTTTTGATATATGTCTACATGGAAGCACACACATGTGAGCAGTTCTCAAAATCTCTTGGTCGTCCCTTTATACTGGTTGGTTGATAGGGATTCCCCCAATGGATTGTTGTTCTTTTTCCAAACTGTAGCCTGCACTGAGGTTCATCAAGAGTTTGCGGGCATTGGCGTAGCCAAGGAATACTGCGAAGCTGAAACTCTCTGTTAATGGATGCATTATGTACACAAAGGTCACTAGGGAGAGATTCTGTGTCACCAAGTTTTTCTTCAAAAACATATTTCTTGGCATAATACAACCAATTCTGTAATATTGGATTGTGATAATCCCAAACATGCTGCTTAGCACAATCTCAATCAATCCCATATAATAATCAACCAACGAAGGTTTTGAACATTGCTCAGATGTCGCGCAGGTAGGTACACATCTACTCAGTGCAAATACATTATAATGTGTGTGTGTACTGCAAATTTATTTAAACACACGTATATATATATATATACATATGTAATTGTATATACATATAAGGATTGTATACGCATAAGCTGGCCCAAATGGCGGATGTGAAGCTGCCCAAATGCCCTTCAGAGTTTCCAAAATCCTCCCCGACGATGTTCCAAGGTGCTGCGCATCTGCGTGTGACCCTTGCCCGACATATTGGAGGACTGGGAGATCACACGGCTGGCGCGCTGTTGTCCCGTGGACAGGAACTTCATGGAAGTCCTCTGCTTCTGCGACAACCTCACGCTGTTCTGCCTCGAGTGCGGCTCCACCCCATCATGAACCATGCCTAGGAACCAACCATTTGTTGGTACTTTTTACATCATCTCAAAGATGGATATGTTCATCGTCGGAGAGAAAAAAAAAAGCTCCACATGGGGATGGTTTATGAGGGCAAGGGGGCTCACTCAGAACCACCAAATCAGCCTCACTTGGAATCTTCTGTGATTGGGTTTATGTAATGAATGGCAACCCCGGATTGATAAAACTCACCCTTGTTGACTTGTTGAATAACGTGGTTGTCATCCCCCACCAAGTGCTGATCGCACCAAAATGGCACCCCTTGACACCCCGTCGGTATGAATCCGAATTGGACATTGGTCCAGCCGTCAATCCTGTCAAGTTGGCACCGATCTTGAAGCACCCATATTCATTACCATGCCCTTAACGCTTTACCCACCTGCAGCTCTAGCCGAGTTCCAGTTCCCATCCCCATGCCCAGTGACTTCATAATCTTCACGCTCTCGCGGTAGGCTTTCAGGTGGGCCTCTGGATTCTCAATGGGCTTGGTCTCGTCCCCATGCTTCAACTGGGCATCTTCCATGGCCATCTGATACCTCGGCCAGGGCGGGCCCAGGCGTGGAGGGTGCGGGAGTTTGTGGAAGGGGGACAAAGGTCGACATGTTTGGAGGTTTGGGCTGCTTGTGGGGATAGGGCCCAATTTCTCACGATCTCTTCATGTTTTGTCATCAAGAACATCGCTTTTCCGTAGTTTTGCAGGTCTTTTTGGGGGCCTATCTCCAAGCCCAAATTACCAGTCACCAGCATTGACCATCCACTAACATCGTTGCCAAGGCTCTCATCGATGACTCCAGCAGCATCGGCTTCATGGATGAACCTGGGCTGTCCTCTGGCACTTCATCCAATTTCTGTAGTCTTGCTGGTTAAATCCAATGTTTTGTTGATCATATTATGTATATATATATATATATCAAGATATATCCCAGAATTGGTGTTGGGTAAAATCTAGAGATAACTCTTATAAATATCGAGAACAAAAAAACCATGGTCCCTGGTGATTTAACATAGCTATGGAAAATGACCTATAGTAGAAAATGCTATAACAACATCAGAAATTCATTAAAATTCTGACCTAAAATTCTGTGTGCAACCCCGGTGGCTCCAGGTTTTAAGAATGAGTTTCGACACGTACATTGACAGTTTGGGTCATGTTTCGGCTAGGTCTGCTGGATTTTTTCCCCCAGCAACTTTGTTTGTTGGTTGAAGATCCTGCTGGTCGAACCCAAACTCTCCCACCATAGCTGTTGGGTCAACCTCTTGGTGATGCTGAATTTTTACCATCTGCCCTCATTCTGGTTGAATTTACACGGAGAAATTCTGTCCCAGCCCACTCTTTTTCATGCCCTGAAGATCCCTTAAGATCCCTTAAGATCCCTTAAGATCCCTTGAGATCCCTTGAGATCCCTTAAGCTTGTTGCTGTGTTTCCACCTTCAATCCACCATTCCTGTTATATAGGTACCATGTTACCATACATCAAACTGTGTCCAAGTTGGGGCACTATGTGTGCAGGAAAAAAACCCCTTGGCTGTCTGGCATCCATTGTGTTCGTGGATGACATCCACATGTCTGCTGTTTAATAGGGTCCAGAAATATCCCTTTTTTGATGAGGCATGGGTCAAAATTCGGTACCTCAAAAATGGGATGGTTGGTACTCAAATGGCCACCCCATCTGTGGTCTCAGCGTCGCCTCTTTCCACAGTTGCCAGCGCTTCTCCCCATAAAATCCCAAGACTTGTTGGGGAAATCGTCATATTTATCAGATATATAAGCGCCTCTAATTCTGCTGCCTCAATGCCCGATGTTTGGCTTTAATCTTCACTTTCCAGCCTTAAATGCATCTAAAAAAGAATCTAAATACCCCCTCTTTTTGGTTACACTCAGGCTCCACCAGGTTACCACCATTACTTTGGGGGCCATAGCCCCACCATGCGCCACTGCCGAGGCGCTTGTAGACCATCTTCGCCAGGTCCACCGCCAAGAGCGCAGCGATGTCGTAAACCCACACGGTGACGCACTCGCCCAAGCTGAGCGGCTCGGGGAAGGCGTACCTCGGTGCCATGGTGCCCCACCAGTTCGCCAGCTGCACATGGCCATGGCGTCTCCATGTGGGGCTGGGATTCTTATACTAGAACAAGGTTGAAGGTACAAGAACCGGAGATGTTGAAGGTTTATATGAATTTGCAATATATGCATAAACTCCGTGATTTTCAATGTGTCACAGGGATCTTTTGGTTTCTGCAAACAAGAGTCGGCGAGCTTTGAGGCTTTTTGGCGAGTAAACATGTCATAGATGGATGATCTGGGTACTATAGAGGTGGTCACCTAACCAAACATGGGATGCAATCGTGACTATCCAGAATATTGCCACTGGGCCGGGTAACGGGTAGGGTGACATTTTGGAGCCCAAAAAGTTCGTTTCTTGGCACCCTAAAAGTTCGTTTCTTGGCACCCTGTGGCCTGCAAAGTCCCCTCTCCCTCTCGGTGATGTTCCGGTTGATATGTTGGATATTCAGCCATTGCATGTTGTTGCGGAATTCTTGGGCTATTTTGGGCCTGACAGTTTGCACTTGGAAGGTGCTACCTCGCTCTGCGAGGTTCTCTATGGGGTTCTCCGTTGGTCCAAACACATGGGCAATTCATCACTAAGTCACTTACAAAAAGAAAGTTGCTACTTCTGTATAAATTAGCTACAAGTGGGATATACCATGATATAATGAGGCCCATATACATATATACATATATATCATAATATATTTTATATTATATATCGTAGTGGAAAAAAAAATATATATATATATACACATATATATGTATATATATATATATATACCAGACCCAAAAAATCCATGAGTTTGGAACAACACCTTAGGATCAGCTGGTGATTAGCTCGCCACCAGGTTGCACGGCCAGGAGGGTCGAGACCACGTTGCCCGCCATGGTGGAGAAAAGGAGCTCAGTGGAAGGCCTCTCCGGAGCGCAGCAAGGATCAACAATGGAGATGTGACATCCATGGCTGGAGGTTTCCAATCCATGGGGGTACCCCCAAATGGATGGTTTATAATGGAAAAAACCCAAACAAAAATGGATTTGGGGATACCCCCATGGATTGGAAACCTCCATATCAGGGTTTCGCGAAAAATATGGGATCCCCAAGTCATCATGGTTGTTTCAATACTAAGTCATGGTCATCCATGACTTGGATGATTTAGGAAACCTCCATATCAACCCCAAAAAAGGAAGAAACATAGATGCCAAACACCAGAGCTGTTTATCATAATTTAAAAGTCAACGACTATAGGCTGAATCATCCCAAACTATGTCATAGATGTTGATCTTCAAATCAATATCATTGCAGAATACCAGCCTGCTGAAGAAGAACAGCCCAGGAGAGCGAGCGGAGAAAATGAGGAACTCTGCGGCAATGGACACCTGAAATCAGCGGATTTTCAGGTGCAAAATCTCTTCCCCCTCCGATCTAGACAATTCTGGAAAGAGAGGATTCGCATTTCTTCCAATCTGAAGAGGAAATGATGGTCCATAAATCATCACTTGAAATGAGGAACAGTTTCCGGCGCCAGGCTGGATTGGCAAATCTTACTAGCAGCAAATAGCTGATGCAACTGGCTCTGGTTGTTACCCCACTTTCAAACCTACCCACAGTTAATCGCGCCTGGAGCCAGATGGCGTTCTGTGCATGGACGCTGGTGGGGTAGTGACCGGTCACGCGGTGGCTCTCAATGCCATGGATCAAACCCATGTCCATGCCTTGGCTTTGCAAAGAGTGATGGAACCCATGACTTTTCATGTTTTCTAATGGCATTCCTTGGCAGAATTTTCTGACCTAATGAGGCCCCAGAATCCCAATCGACTCGCAGGCCAAAAAAAACCGATCCGATCCATATTAGGATCCGGGATGAGCTCACTATTGACATAGGGCCATTAGTATCTGATACAGGTGTTAGCATCCACTTAGTTGCTCTTGACACAGTTTCGGAATAGTCACCCTTCCTAGGCATCATTTCTAGCGACCTCGCAGTGAAGTCGTGACATCCAAGCCGCAGAGGTAGAAGATGATGGAGGCCACCGATTGGAAGATACCCAGCGTCATCGAGAAGCCAATCAAATGTCCCACCACGGCATGCTGAGGTTCCGCGGCGGCTGTCTGGTTGTCCTGAGCTCTGCTGCTGGATGCTGCTGGGGGATCTTTTTCGCCGCAGTTCATGTCGCAGTTCAGATGGGAAAAAAACATGAACCATGGACCCCTTTAAGGCAGCCTTTCAAGGGCGAAATTGTGGTGTAAATTTCTGACCCAAGATGAAGTCTCTCAGAGAAAATCAACGCCGGGTATGCCCCCTGTGTCCTCTGCCACAGGGATCATGGTCACGTCGTTGAAGAGGGCCAGCAGGATGACATACAAGGGGTCCAAGGTGCAGTCAAACACGTAGACCAGGATACCTCGCTGGTCGAGCCATGGTTTATATATACATGCTCATGTGTCATACCAAGACTCATACCTTCCAGTATACATTCCAGTAAACTGACATAGCTATGGAAAATGGCCCATTGAAAAGATAACTTACCTGCTCAAATGGTGATTTTCCACGGCTGGTAAATTACCAGGGGTGCCATAGATATCCGTGAGCTGTAGGGTCTTGATCAGCCCAAGCCGCTTAAGTACAACAAGATCTGGATGGTAGCAGCAAGACGGTAGGACACGTAGGAGAAGAGTCGGGCAAAGATCTTTCGGGACTCGACCACTGCACCAAACACAGCGGACAGGCCTGGAGGCGCTGGAACCAAATCCCACATGTGCTCAGGCTAAGCAGAAATCACTTCCAAGCGGCCAGGCAATTCGTTTGGTCGGACCGTTTCACCATGTTTCACCCTGTTTCACTCTTCAAAACACTGGCCTTCAGTGGTGAGGATCATGGCCGCCGCATTCTTGGCAGCATCCGTGGCGTCCTGCGCCACGGCTGTGGGGAACCCGTGGTGAACCCAAGCCCTCCGACAAAATGAGAGGCACTTTTTGGATTGTCATCCCATTTCTGGGATGAAAAGTAGTCACTTGTTGGATCATCATCCCATTTTTGGAATGGAAAGCAACATTTTTTTGGAAACCACCAACAAGTCAATGACTCGATTTAATTGTGGGTTTGTGGGGGTTGCCCCTGCTGCCATGGTAAAATGAACCCGTTTGAATTTCAGGGTGAGTTTCGGAGATTTGTCACAAATGGGATAGAGGACGGAAAATCAGTGCTTCCCCCGCTGAGGATTCCCCAGCTATGATTATATAATGACCCCTGTCAACGCCTGGACGCGCATTCTTCTACATTTGGGGGGTGAAATATCCAATGGGCTCTGGTAATCAGACCTGACGATGGAAAGATCAAGACATATTTTGTGGCAAATATATCAAATGATTTGACTTGCTGATGTTCCATTGTCAGGTTGGATTGGCCATGTCGGAATACCGGAAGCAATCCAACCACTTAAATCCCAAACTTCTCTGGTCAGATCCAATGTTTCCCGGAAAAAATCACCATGTTCACTGCTAGAGCACCTTAAAAACCCCTTGATTTTTCCATGCAATCCGTGGCGTTTCTTCCGGCCCCCCTCCTCCACGGCAATACCGCACTGCGCCGCGGACAGGGCTGGGGCATCGTTGACGCCATCACCTTGCAGCGCCGGTCGCCCCGGCCTTGACCTCCAAGGCCCAAACACGGTGGATATGTTATGTCTTGGGGTTATCCAACTTTAACTAAGGATACTTCCGACATCATCAAGAACGAACATGCAGATGTGATTTTTCAATTGGGCATGAATGGATCTTTACCACCAAAAATTGGCGATATTTGAGATTGAGACTTATAAAATTTAGATATACCGGTGGATTTTTAACCCCAAAAATTACCCCCAATCCGAATCCGAATCCCAGAATCGGTCGATGATTGTTTTTGATGGAGTTTTGACGTCACCTGGTTGGTGATATCTTGAACGCGGTCCAGCATTGGCGATCTCCCAAAGCGGTTCCTTTATTGGTTTCAATCCTTCTCTGGTTGGTGTTTGAGCCACAAAAAAAGCCTGAAAATAGATGAGCCAGTGGCGGTGATCATCCCATTTTTGGGCTGGAAATATGTTGGGGAAAAAAGATGGAAGAAAAAAAGTATGTGTCCAATTTCTTCTTACCAGAATAGACTACTTAAATGACAAAGTTGGCAGAAACTCCCCCAAGTTCAGCAGTAAAAACCATGATCTTCTTGTACACTACCCTTGAAAATTACCCTTACTCCCCCCACCGCATCTCTCCAAAGCCAAGGCACCAGTCATCCCCACCACCAGTTCATAGGAGCGCTGCAAGGCCAGGACACACTCACGCTTGTCACGGGGCAGCACCTGCGACAGTACAAGCGCAACGCCAGGACCATTGGCAGGTGGGACGAAGGAACGGTATCGGTAGATTTGACAAAAACCAAAGTGGGTCATATAGTGTCTAATCTGCAAGGATAGGGGTGTCCAATACTAGATGCAATGCAAGTCACATTAAATTTCCTGGTAAACCATCAAAATATAGGTGGTTTATTATTGTTTTACCATCAAACTACACCAAACAACTCAGGTTTCATTCTCTGCCTGGGCAAAGCCACCGGCTTCGCGGATCGTCTCATCCCCCGTGTGACCGCCCTCGCGGGTGGCTTCACCCGGGAGGATGTTGGTGGCCATGCCCACCATCCTGAGGCCCGAGGCTGGTGCACCTGAGAGGTGACGTTTGTCTATCTATTTGTTTGATTACAGCAATTTATCTATTGAGCTATCTATCTGTGTATTGATTTATTTATCTATTTATCTATTTATTTATGCGTTCTATGCAGCTATTTATCTATTGATTCATCCCATTTGTCTATTCATCTGCTTATATACGTTTAGCATAGTTTAGCTATCTATCCTAGCTTGTCTTATTCCACTGCATTTCATCGGAATTCCATCCACACGCATGGGCAAAACATGGCAACAGCTAGACCATGCAAACAATGAAACGGATCTCACCGGCAAAAAGCGCGATTCAAGCAACAAGAACATGCCTGCCCAGGGCCTGCCCCACTACCCATGGAAAAATGATGTTCCTTTTACATCATTTTACAGTAATCCCAGTCAGTGGAACTTGATGCAAACAGTTGGAAACTAAAGCACTCTACATCCTCTACTCATTGCTCACTGCGGGATTGTTCTAGGGTGCAAAATCCTATGGTCTTACAGTTTTACAGTACATCATTTTCCCCATTGAAATTGCCAAAAATAAACACTTCTATCACTTATATCCCGTCTTGAGACCAACCCCTATATGTTGTTGATCATTACTTTAGGGCTGGTCATTTCAACATACGAATATCTCTCTCCATCGCCATCTCCAGGAGTCTGGCCAAAGGCGAAAGGCGAGCCAAGCCCAGTGACAAGAAATATGAATATATGTGTGCCCATTTCATGTCATTGTTGTGCACATTGTTTCTTGACTTCAAGTAAATCTCATATCTTTTCTGGTCAATCTCCACCGGATCTCCACCAAAATAGCGGTCACGCAGTTGCGCCTGGCAGTTTCAATGGCAATATTCAGGTGATCTCCCGTGATCATCTTCACCTCTACGCCAGAATTCATCAAGCGCTGCACCGTGATGGCCGTATCATAACCTCTCGCGGTGGCACTGTGGGGAGGGGATGGGTCAAGTGGTTTGGGGGGCAATCACATGTATGGACCCATCAAGATCATCAAGTCGAAGGTCATTTTTTGATCCTTTTGGAATTGTTAGTCACCTGTACAACGATCCTTGACCTGAACCCGATGTGACCACATGCTGCAAGAATGATGCCATCTTTTGCGGTGCAATGCAGCTGGGTTTAACCCCACCAGCTCCAAATGGAGCTGGATCCTTAAACCAAGTGGCGGGGAGGATCGATCATGGGCAGCAGTCCCAAGAAATGCATGCCCTCGCCTTCAATGCCCGCAGCCACAGCCTCAGCCCACTTCTCAAGTTCCGAAGGGACCTATATGGGACTGACCAAATCAAGCAGAGCTAATGACAAACCTTGGAAGAAATAGTTGGCCAAATTGGGGTCTAGGCTACTCTTATCATTGGGTGAACCACATCACATCCGCAACCAAGCTGCAATGGTCTTGTAGCCCTTGGAGGACAATTCCTGGTCGGTCTTCTGTACCATTTCCAAAAAGCCTTCCTCCTTGCACTCTTCGCAGGTCCACTGCAGCTTGCCCGAGTCCTGACCGCCTAGCGCAGAGCGAAAAGTCTTGGGGATACTTGGGGAACGGTCAATAATTTGGGTTGGGCATACAACTAACTCTCCCCCTAAAACTCATTCAAAGAATCTTTGAACGGTCTGGAGTTTGAGTCGAAGATCAAAAGTGATGCAACACCAACCTGGCGTGAGATTGTTGTGAATCTCCTTTTTGTTTCGTAGGTTCCGGGGCACCAAAGAGCCAGCCCGAAGTCCCTCCAATCCCCACCTGACGACGTGTCGAGGATCTTGGAGGCTAAGCCCTTGGCGACGATGAGTTTCCTGTCGTCGTAGAGGCGCTTCACCGTAGCCACGGTGCGCTTCCTTGGGGCCCAGGGCAGCGGTTCCTGGGGTTTGAAAGGATTGGCCAATATCTGAAGCACAAGAAGATCAAAGATGTTGGTGACTTTGAGCGTTCTACCTGCATATATGTATAACTTCTATATCTGTTCGTACGGGTGTGTATTGATTTATTGATTTTTTTTCTGTTTATTCATTTGTATTCATTTGTTTTGATTCACCACCGGAATTTAGACCCAATTCTAGCCCGTGCCCATGTCGGCCATGGCTTAAGGTCGAATACTTGCCTTCAATCTTGGTACGACAAATTGCCCAACTCTTTCGAGTGGCACTTCTGGGTTGAATCCCGTCAGGTCCAATTGCTGGTAACCTTCCTTCATCTTGGCAGGTGCATCACCTTGGTCTTGAGCCAGCGATGTATTGACCATGCGGCCGGTGATTTCCAGTGTCAGATTTATCCCTCAGTTTGCTCCAAAGAAATTTTGCAAATTACTTGGGTCCGGGTTCATCCAAAAAGTTCAGACCTTAGGAGCAAGGACCTCCACACTTCAGGCTGGTGGGTTCGGGGCAATTTGTGGTACCTAAACCCAAAATGTTTTGGGACATCCCCATGTCCTGGCCACGGTGCCAACCATCAAACCTGGAGCCAGGGCACCCTGTTCCTGTTTCATCTTGTCCCACGCGCGAAGCAATGCGCCATCGATGGCATCGTCCTTCTTGTCCGGGTTGGAACACATGATGCCCATGACCAACAACATCTGTTGCGCGGCCAGGTCCTGGTTTGGTGACCTGCCAGAAGCATGAAGAACCACCACCAGATCTGGAATCATCAGAGTTGTGTTTTTTCTCCCTCTGCCTGTCGAGGTTTCTTGGCTAAGTTGTAACAACTACCAACTCTTTTGTCTCTATCTATGGTTCCCTCTCTCTCCTCTCTACCTCTCTCCCTCTCCGCATCTAGTCAATTGAGTGGAACGCATGCAATCGCATGCATTTTTCGCCACACCGTGTCGTCCCTCAAGTAGGGAAGCTACCTATTCACCTATTCCTTCACCGGGCAGGACCTGTAGTAGTATGGATCCAGGATGCTGAATCCTCGGCTCGGGCGCGAAGCCTGTGGAGGTAAGAGTTACTTTATATTTTGTTTATAAAGCAAACCCCCCAAAAAAAAAAAAAATATATATATATATATATACATATATAAATATAGAAAAGTAAAATCCTACAAAAATGGTGGTGATATTTGGCGTGAAATTGTGTTGAAATGGTTTACTATCATTGTATCTGCATGCGCCGGTGTGTATCTATATGCTGTTAGCAAGGCTTGCCCATACAATGGTTTTTACATCACAGTGGTGGCTCTGGTGCACGCCCTCCAACCCCTCTTGCTACCCACACCACTCAGTTCGATCCAAAAGCATTGCTGACGCCCCTTGTCTATACCCTAACTACTCAACTCGACTCAGAAAATAGATTGGGACAGCCCCTGAATCTACCCCGCCCGTGAATCTCCCCCCCCTGACTTTTCTCAAGGTTCCATCCTTCTTGGCAGTCCAAATCTTTTCCAAATTGATGCTCATCTTCGCCGTTGTCAGCGTTCCGGTCTTATCGGAGCACAAGACATCCATGGAGGCCTTGCTCAAAGCCAGGAACATTGATTACATACATCCCAAACCTGAACCCAAACCTGTTACGTGAAATTTGAAGCCGTGCGAATCTCATAGCACCCGAAGCCCCCCGAAGCCACTATGTTACAGAACTGCTAACAAATAATGGCAGGACATGCGTTCAAGTGGTCTGTTTGGTCGTGGTGCCACTGTGGTCTCGCCGCGCAATTAATGAAACACGGGCAAAATGCCATGCAACTTTCAAGCTGGGCCGCTGCACAGAACGGAAGTCCCATGCGGACTCACCTGACTGAGTTGCTGGATGCTGACTTAGTTTCTTTTTTCATCCTCGATCTCACCTGACGGAGCTCCTCCATGCTCATTCGGGAGAAATCTCTCAGCGTCTGCGCAATCTGCAAGATGTGCTGTGCACTGTAGGTTCCCTTGCCGTGACCTCGGCGAAATTGGGACAAACTGAATGTTCTGTGTGACTTTCCTCAACTGTACAGACCATGTCTCGTCAAAAAGAAATGCGTCCTTCGGGCTGGCCGTGAGCACGAGCATGTCCACGGAGCTCATCTTGGCTCCGGCCGGGAACTCGCCGCTATACTGTCGGACCCTTGACAAAACGCAGAGACACGAGATTCGGAAGGCTGCGCGGCCCAGCTTTGCTATTCGCACCGGCCCGAGTTGCAAGGTGAATGCATGCACAACACTCAATTCGTTTTTTGTGGCTTCGAGCGGAGGGCATGCTTGCTGCACCTTTTTCATAAGCCAGTCCAGGCGAGGCTGCTCGCACTGGAAAGCGGCTGCGTTGCAGAGCGGTTGCTCGATCCCAGCCAATGACATTGACATGCTTTGCGCCCAGAAGGTAAGGCGCGCCGAGGCGGTAACAGGGCACAATCTGAGTCTGCGCAAGGTCCTCTGTCTGAGACTGCAAATTCCATGGGAAGCCTGCGCAGATCGGAAGGCTTGATGCAGGAACCATAGGCATCAGCCCGCTCTGCATCACCTTTCGGTTGGCTGTCAAATTGCAGCTGACATTACTAGGTTGACGTGCCGCAGGCACCAAAGCTAGACTTGGCTGACTGGTTCGCTCTGCATCTTCTATGTCCTCGGGCTGCACGAGCCTCTTGCAGAAATTTGTCGAGGATCTCACGGACTCCTATCCGCATCCAAATAATCCAGGCAGGTGCACTTGCAGCCCTGCTGCTAACAGGTTGCATTGCAGCCATGCTGCTGCCTGCTTGCTGAAATTGTCGGATCCAGCAAGGCAACAGTTGGCTATCCATGACTTGGCTCAGAACTATCGGGGTTAGCCGGACTGTGTATCTTTCTAAAGAGGCGAACCTGAGGTGAGGTCCCTGTTCATGGTTGGACCCCACCGTTTGGCCTCACTCATCCGTCTTAAGCCAAAAGCCATCGATGATTCATGAGTAGCAAATCAAATTCTTTTGCAAGCATGTTTGAAAGATGCGGACTGAACTACGATCATGATCAAATTCTTTGAAAGATGCGGACTGGAGGCAATGTCTTGCAAGGCCGACATGCGGGTGACGATGGCATGGTGATCCTGGGGCAGCATGCAGTAAAGGTGCTGATGCTGAAAGACTCCAGAGTCCCAGCTGTTTTGAAAAGAACATGATTTTTTAAAAAATAGGGGGGAAGCTATCCACTCCAGGACCCCGGAATAATGATATTCTTGCGCCCTTTCCGAATTTCCATCGGGTTTGTTCCCAAGTCTATCCTCTCAAACCACCTATTCCATTGGTTCCATTCGAACCTTGTGTCAGCCAAGAAAAATGCGTTGTTGTGGCTCTTGCATATTGATCCATATTTTGCTTGTGGCATCCCATTCTATCCCATGACTTGTCGTTAATATCCCTTCACCTTTGGCCAGATAAATCTCGGCGGTTGCTGGGAATTCAAATATATTTGAATCTATCTCGCGTCTATGTTCAGTGGATAAAAATCACTCAAAGTCATATATATACTCCCATTTCTCCTGGATCAAACACCCATGGGGGGTTGTTTGAAAAGCGGGGGTCGCTTTTATAGCATCCTGCATGGTTTCACAAACACACATCATATTGTTAGTATTCTATCCCCTTATATTCCTATGATATCCCGGAAAATCGTTGGTTTTAGACCCACCTGTGGTTGATTAAAAGCAATCTCTATTAGTCATTGTCGAAACACAAAATTGAATGATCCGTTTATTCGTCAATCGCATCTCTGTTGTTATTGGTTAACCTTACATCTAGAATCTACGTTTATTGTGCATGATTTAATCCCCCATTTTGGCTGCTAAGCCTCCAGAAAATTAACGTAGATATGCGTTCAATCAGTTCAATCCATCATTGTGCATGTTCCTATGCTTTTCGCAACGGGTTTTCCATATCCTTTTGTAAATTGACCCTCATTTGTTGGTTCTATCCCATCATACCTCCATAAACTCCTATTGAATCCGCATAAAATCCAATGAAATCTACATCAAATCCTGTTAAATCCACATCAAATCCCATGAAGTCATTATAAAAAAAAGTCAGCCCCTACAAAATCCTATGAAAATCCCCATAAACTGCCATGAAATCCCAGAATTCCCATAACATCCTCCTAAAATCAACATCAAAATCCACCTCAAAATCTGGTTTTTGCAGCGTCCAGGTCTCCGTGGCCATGCGATACGCTCCGATGGCCATGGTCACCTGCAAGACCAAGGGCAAGGCGATGGGCACGGCAGCGATGAGGATGGAGAGGGCCGTCAGCAAGGTGCCTTGGATCATTGGATTGGTTACTGGGAAAATTTACAGGAAACCTCTATATTTGATGGGAAATTTCATGGTTTCCTGTAAAGTTTCCCTTAAACCAATCCAATGATTGGAAGACTTCGGGGACTGGAATCTCTGGAATCAATGGGGATATTGGGGACCCAGAATGGCAATGGGATATAAGCAAGTATGTTTGATGGATATCACCAAATCCTTGATTTGGGACGATGTTACTGTTCAATCAATGGATATTGATGATCTTCAAATAATGGTGAATGATGGGTTATACAATCAGGGGATATCATGATTGAACATGGGGATATGATGGCAGTTAACGAAATATAACTAACCAATAATCGAAGGAAGTTTAGAAGCTAAACCTTCCGACAATATGGACAGATGGAAAAGCACAGCCATGAAGAAAGTCAGAAGAGAAGAGATGCAGGTGCGCNAAGGAAGTTTAGAAGCTAAACCTTCCGACAATATGGACAGATGGAAAAGCACAGCCATGAAGAAAGTCAGAAGAGAAGAGATGCAGGTGCGCGAAAAGGGAGGAAAGTCGCGAAACACTGTGTTTTTCCAATGTTTTGTGGCTCCGGAGGGTCGAAAAGTAGGCTCGCTAAAGCGGCGGGTGCGGAGACATCTGGGCAGATGAGAGATGAAAAATTGCACGCCGTTGTGGCGCGAAGCACATTTGGAAGTAAAAAGTGTTAGAAACTGACGGGTTCGGACCACTTTTGGAAGTTGAGATGCCGAAAAAGCGCACGGCGCTGTGGCGCGAAGCACATTTGGAAGTAAAAAGTGTTAAAAACTGTTATTCTCGGAGCACTTTTGGAAGTTGAGTTGTGGAAAAAGTGCACGGCGCTGTGGCGCGAAGCACATTTGGAAGTAAAAAGCGTTAAAAACTGTCGTTCTCGGAGCACTTTTGGAAGTTGAGATGTCGAAAAAGTGCACGGCGCTGTGGCGCGAAGCACATTTGGAAGTGAAAATCGTAAAAACGTGAGGGGTTCNAAGTTGAGATGTCGAAAAAGTGCACGGCGCTGTGGCGCGAAGCACATTTGGAAGTGAAAATCGTAAAAACGTGAGGGGTTCGGAGCACTTTTTGACGATGCGATGGCCATCCGAGGTCGAAAAAATGCACGCCGTTGTGGTGCCAAGGACATTTGGAAGTCAAAAGTTTTAAAAACTGATGGTTTTAAGCAAATTTTGAGATGTCAGTTAACTAAATGAACTAACAACTTAACAACTTAACCACTTAACAATTGAACAAATTAACAACTTAACAACTTAACAACTTAACCACTTAACAACTTAACAACTTAGTTAGTTAGTTTGTCAGTTAGTTAGTCAGTGAATCAGTCAATTAGTCAGTCAGTTAGTCAGTTACTCGGTTAGTCAGTTAGTCAGTTAGTTAGTTTGTTAGTCAGCTAGTTAGTTAGTTAGCTAGTCAGTTACTCAGTTANTTACTCGGTTAGTCAGTTAGTCAGTTAGTTAGTTTGTTAGTCAGCTAGTTAGTTAGTTAGCTAGTCAGTTACTCAGTTAGTCAGTTCGTCAGTTAGTTACTGAGCGAGTGAATTAGTTAGGTTATTAGTCAGTCAGTTAGTCAGTTAGTCAGTTAGTCAGTTAGTCAGTCAGTCAGTTAGTCAGTTAGTCAGTTAGTCAGTGAGTCAATAAGTTAGTTTGTTAGTTAGTTAGTCAGTCAGTCAGTCAGTCAGTTAGTTAGTCAGTTAGTCAGTTAGTCAGTTACTCAGTTAGTCAGTTCGTCAGTTAGTTACTGAGTGAGTGAGTTAGTTAATTAATTAGTCAGTCAGTTAGTCAGTTAGCCAATTAGTCAGTTAGTCAGTCAGTCAGTCAGTTAGTCAGTTACTCGGTCGGTTAGTCAGTTAGTCAGTTAGTTAGTTTGTTAGTCAGCTAGTTAGTTAGTTAGCTAGTCCGTTACTCAGTTAGCCAGTTCGTCAGTTAGTTACTGAGTGAATGAATTAGTTAGTTAGTTAGTCAGTTAGTCAGTTAGTCAGTTAGTCAGTTAGTCAGTTAGTCAGTTAGTCAATTAGTCAGTTAGTCAGTTAATCAGTTAGTCAGTTAGTCAGTTAGTCAGTTAGTCGGTTAATCAGTTAGTCAGTTAGTCAGTTAGTCAGTGAGTCAATTAGTTAGTTTGTTAGTTACTCAGTTAGTCAGTTCGTCAGTTAGTTACTGAGCGAGTGAATTAGTTAGTTAATTAGTCAGTCAGTTAGTCAGTTAGTCAGTTAGTCAGTTAGTCAGTTAATCAGTTAGTCAGTTAGTCAGTTAGTCAGTGAGTCAATTAGTTAGTTTGTTAGTTAGTTAGTCAGTCAGTCAGTCAGTTAGTCAGTTAGTCAGTTAGTCAGCTGGTCAGTTAGTCAGTTAGTCAGTTAGTCAGTTAGTCAGTTAGTCAGTTAATCAGTTAGTCAGTTAGTCGGTTATTCAGTTTGTCAGTTTGTCAGTTAGTCAGTTAGTCAGTTAGTCAGTTAGTCAGTGAGTCAATTAGTTTGTTTGTTAGTTAGTTAGTCAGTCAGTCAGTTAGTCAGTTAGTCAGTTAGTGGGTTAGTCAGTTAGTCAGTTAGTCAGTTAGTCAGTTCGTCAGTTAGTCAGTTAGTCAGTGAGTCAATTAGCTAGTTTGTTAGTTAGTTTGTTAGTTAGTCAGTCAGTCAGTCAGTCAGTTAGTCAGTTAGTCAGTTAGTTAGGCAGGCAAATAGATAGACAGATAGATAGGCCGACGCTCCAACCACTTGTCGGTCCATCAGTGGGTTCGCNCATCATTCACAGCAACTCACCTTTCCTATAGTTTGCTATTCCTGAAACTTCCGCCACCGCCTTGTGCGGTACTACTGGTATATATATATATATATATGGATATAACATAACCAAATCTTCAAGCATATATTGGGATATCGTCATCGGGCTTTTGGGTGGGAAACTATATGGATATAGTGGAAATGAATGGGATAGAAGCAAGTATATTAATGGGAAAATGGAGGTATAATTATACAATGGGTTATCCTCTCCAACTAATCAATGGATTAATAGATGATCATTTTTACACTATGGTGATATTGCTTCACTCAATGAATTAGGAGTGACATATTGGGGATATCATGGAGGCGGGGAAACGTGATCTCACAGGTGGCCTTTCCCCACTGAATTGATCAGGGAAAACCAATTCTAGGGTTTTTTGGGGGGGAACAGGGGGAACAGGTGGTTTCTCCTTTTCCGGCCATCTTTTGGCTGAATGTGCTTCGTTTTGCTGCCGTTCCCAATGATCAATCTTGGAGTAGGGCTTTGAATTGGCTTAGGCTAAACTAATCAAGGTAGCAACTGCCAACACCATGTTGGATGAAATTGATGGGGCTTTAATTGTTGGATTGGGGGGGCATTCAGCTTCATCGAAATTCGTTGGGTTAGATTCCTCAAGTGGGCCGCGCAGCCGCCCAAATTCATGGTTTCCAGTGAACTGTGACTGGCTAGTGGCATGCAACTGGGATATCATTTTACACCGCCCCAAATGTCACATGAAAGCCTTGTGCAAATGAGAATCTTCACAACCAAGTCTTGACTGGCGCAACCATGTGAGTTTTTAGGGGTATCATTACCTCGCTGAACTAGAGGATAATTTACTGAGGGAATGTTGTAGGAAATCTTGGTTGCTCCCATCCTCAAACAGAATCTTACTGCATTTATTTCTCTTACCCTAAGTGAAAGCATTGCAATCCTGAGCTGGTAAATTTCCTAAGAGGTGGGTGATATCCTGCAACCAAAACTATCCATCAAGGGGTATACTAACCACTTCCTATAATTTCATTTGGACCATCCCCATATGTTGGATGATTGTTTAAAGGGAAACCTTACTCTAAAACCCCCTAGATTTGAGTCTCACTCCCCAAAATGTCCTATCAACTTCCCCGGAATGGCGGTCAGTTCATCTTGGCACCCTTCTGTTCTCAAAATAGCTGCTAGGTATGGATCTTCATACCGCCACATGGTAGCTATAGGTTTCGATCCATCAAATCAATTCACCGGCACCGATTTTGTTCTTAAAGAGCCATACTCAAGCAACCGTTATTGTTGATCGCTATATACAGCTTAATCAACTATAGTTGGTGGATTATAAATCCCATGTTTTATCTACAACCCAATTTTAATACCAATCCCCAAAAAAGTCCCTCTGTAGGTGGACTACCTCCCATTCTCTCTTTGCTTTTAATCCCTATAAATCCCCATTCATCCATAGGGATCCATTCCGCTCCACCCCAAGGAGTTCCAAGACACCCTTGAAGTCCACATCGAAGCCGTTGCGCACCAAGCCCTGGACCAGGACGATGCAAATGGCATCCAGGACGGCGATGGAGATGATGATGTTGACCACAACCTGGATATTGGAAAAATGGGCCATCGGCTATCCCAAGAAACTCTTGGAAAATGGTGATTTAACCAAGAAACATGGGAAAATTCGTGGGAACATAGCTGATTTACGAGAGCTAAGTTGACGCACTTCTAAGTTTGTTGACGTTTGGGTTTGAGGGGAATATAACTATATGTAGTATTGATGGGTTTAGAAACCAACTTGTAACTGGAGGGCCTCACCTTGTAAGCAGTTTCAATGCAAAAGTCACACCTTTTTTTACCAATCCTGGGCTGTCCCAAGAAAAAATGCTATCGAAATGGGAAAATCACACCCGCAGCACCCCCAAATCCCATAGTTCATTGATGACCCCATGGTCAGTTTGCCATTAAAAAGCCATATATCAGTTTGCCATTAAAAAGCCATATATTGGGATACCCTAAGCCTCATGTTCTCCGTGTCATCTTAACCACATTTACTAAATCCTGGTACACCTTGGTTGGTCCGTCAGGACTTTTAACCTCCCAAAAAAGTACCATCTGCTCACTCACATGGCAACCTGGCAACGAAACATCCGGGGCCCATAGGCTTCCTTTATGCCGGGTTGACATTATCGATGGCAGTTTGGCATCGCAACCCAGCAAACAGTTCCTAACTGCTAACCTTCTGAAGATTTAGCTAATCTAGTATAGTTCAAGAATGGCTGTCCACGGTAGTCTTGGACCACCAATTTGGTCAACTCTGTCAATGTTGTGGCTGGGTAAGAAAGCCGAAGCAAGATGCAACTTTTCTATAACATCTTCACAGAAGGAGTCGAAGTGAGAATCTGCAAGGACTGACAGCAAGAGATCTCCATATGCAGCTCCCGATAGTATAGATTCGTGCATTTTTTAAAATAATGTGTTTCTGGACATCCTGGATGAATTTCTTCCACTGCGGCCTGCACATTTGCTCAGTTCCTGGCTTAGCCATTATCAATCTATGCAGCATTGCAATCGTTCAAGAGGGAGAGATATACATCCAGGAACCCCAAAAAGATAGAATCGTAATTTACCGCTATTTTCGTAGAGTGCTACTTTTCTATTTTGTTGAGGGGCTCTGTACATATGTATATATATATACACATAGTCTTTTGCAATATATCTTCCAATATATAGCGAGACCATTAAATATACTAGACTATAATATGCTAGACTATATATATACATATATGATTATGTAACTATATACTCCGGTGTATAAAAGAGTTTGAACATACAATTCGCAATTCGCATCATTCATGACACCACTTCCTCCCATGGCTTCCGGGAAACCATGACTTTCTGCTCGAATACAGAGACGCTGGCGCTGGCGCGGTCGGCCATGATATCGGCCTGGCCCTGACCGATCTCGGTGTTGGTACCTGCAGGGATCTGGGCTTAGTGCCCGATTTCTGGGAAAATATGTGGGGAACCATGGGAACCATACCCAAAACATGGAAGAAGTGTATGATTTTCAATGTGGCTTTCATGATCCGTTCTGAAGGGAGATGGAGTCGTGAGTTTTATCGCACGTCAATTTTCTTGCGTCTCCTGGTTCCCACATGCTTTTTACAAAAATCGTGGAAATTCCGATTGCAACTGGTACTGTACATCTCCATATCCATCAAGTGTGGTTTCATGCCTCCTGGGATGAGATTGGCCTTTCAATTAAGAAGGAAGAATCTGAAAAGGTCTGAAATTTTCGCTCAACATCAACTCCACTTTCGATTGGAAGGTTCAAGCAGGTTGCGAAAAACAAGCTATTAAGCAAACAATCCTGGAAAAAATCCTGGAACCGAACCAAAATCATTGGAAAAAAACAGAACTGTAGGGAAACCAAATATATCCCGGAAAAATCGCTGGCACCTGGCCCCCCTGGAGCTGCCTGTGAGACGGACCACACAGTAAGCCTCCCCAGACTTCACGGTGGTGCCGGACAAGATGAGCTTGCCGTACCTGAAAACTCCAGGTTGAAGGCAAGTAAAAACGATACACAAAAATTTGTTTGATCATGTTTTACCTGTTCTCTATGGGGAAATGTTTAGGGAATGATCCCACAAATTATTCAAGGTCCCATCTTGGCGATGCTTCACATCACGTTTAGATGGATATCATATCCCTCTGCTGCGGATTTCCCCAGCTGCCCCGTTGGAGATGGCGAAATGTTCCCTGTATCATCATATGAAGGCGTCAACGTGGTTTCAAAATGATGCGGACTTCTGGTTGGAATCAAGGGTTTTTGTAACCTATCCAGTGGTTGGGAGCGGTGAGCAGAGCAGTGGTTGAATCCGGTTTCCATATTAAGTGAGGAGCCAAGCAGCTACTAATGGTAACACCACTGGGCTGGCTACCCCGTCAGCTAAGAGTGCACTCCGCCCAGTTCAACCCTTGTTTGTACCACCATCCACACCTCCGAAGTTGATGCTTGCTCAATGAGTTTCACGGTCAATATGCATGGATCTTTAAGTGCACCAAAAACTGACTCGATCAACAAATGAATATGTACAGTTAGATGTAGATAGAAAGAAAGATATATGGATGGACAGATGGAAAGATAGAAAGACAGACAGACAGACAGATAGATAGATAGATGGGTATGGCTCAAAATTATTAACCCTATAATTGGTTGGTTTATGTTTATTTACTATTTAAAAATGACCATTTTTGGTACCACAATTTTGAGCCATAGCCAGATAGAGATCCAAAAATCCAGTGATGCCATCCCCACATCCCTCCAGCTGTGACTAGCGGCTCCTCACTGGGATACTTGCGCGGCAGCGGCTCACCGGTCAACGCAGCGGTGTCGATGCTCAGGATATCTCCCTAGAGCAGATGGAAACCTTTGAGATCCAAATGACCCCCAAAAGCAAAGAACTTCATCAAAATCAATGGATTGGTTAATGGGAAAATTTACAGGAAACCATGGATTTTCCCATTAAATATAGGGGTTTCCTGTAAATTTTCCCTTAAACCAATATAGTGACAAAAGATTCTGACATTTGGGGATGGGCCTCGCCTCTTCTCTTCTCTATGAATCAACTGCTGACGGTTTATCATCCATTTCTCAAAATGGCCAATTTGGGTGTTCACATTCCAATTCAGGTCCAAACCCCAGGACTGCGGTAGCAGGGCATAACAACCCCCCAAATAGATACAGAAAACTAAGATCCTACTCTAGAATCATATATTTTGATATATTTAATGTTACTATTTTGCTATTTCATACCTTGCCTTTCCTGTCCATTTTTGGGGGCTTCCCTCACCAAACTGGCCCAGCCTCCAGCCACTCCACATCTGCAGGGGTCAAGGCCCCACCGCGCAAGTGGATCACGTCGCCGGGGACCAACTTGGAGACGGGCAGGGACTCGGTTTTCCCATCGCGCAAACCTTGGGGACACAGGGCGTGGGCGAGGCGGGGAGGCCCCAAGGAACTGGCTGAAAGGTGGCTGAATCCTCGTCATGGAAGTGGAAAACTGATGGAAACTGCCAGAGTGGGACAATTGAACAAGTGAAAGAGTCTAAGACCTGTTTCAAACATTTGCCCGTTGCAACTACACTTCCAACTACACTGCTACACCAACTTCCGCCAGCTTTCCATCCATGCCTCCCCAGTCCATGACATCAATCCATCAAAACGAACAAAAAATAGCACGACACCCTTCACTTGGGATTTGTTCAGCATTTGTTCAGCAGGATGCTATCCTCCTCCATCCCCACGGACCCCCAAAACACATGGAAAAACACTCCTTCAACTCACCAAATACATCCACCTTCTCCAGGTCACATGGGATACTGGACTCCATCTGATTGGTCAACTCCGCCAGGGCATTCTTTGCCTTCATCTCTTCACGGAAGCCCAAGGCAGCGTTCACCAGGACCATGGCCAAAATCACGAAGAAGTCAGGCCAGTCCCCAGCAGCTGCTGAGATGATGCAACTCACCTCCAACATCACCGGCATGGTGCCCACGAACTGAGACCTGGAAAGGTCCCAAGGAGTTTAGGGGGTAAGCCATGGGCGCGATCATCAAATCTAGAATTGTTGTCTTGCATGGGAAACATGAAAAGACATTCTGGGATGACGATTGAAAATTCTGAAGGAGACCGATCTCTGGGCTGACTTTCAGTGGAAAATGTGCAGGAATGCCATGGCTTTAGCGCTCAAAAATTAGGAGGTCCTCCAAAGTTGACCATCCATGTTTCGTCATCGCTGGCTGGGGATGAAAGTGTGGCATGACCGTTGCCCTTTGTTAAGATCCCCAGCGCTGCTTTAATTCTAATGCCATGGTCCTAAAGGATTTGAAAATAGAAACAGAGCTCAAAACCCACCGTGGGAGATATGAAAAGCAATGATTTTTGTCAAAGAAGTCAAGTGCCTGTGCAACTTACAGCCTTCAACTCGGCAAACCTAGCAGGTGTGACAAGCGGCAGGATCATCTTCCAAATCGGCGTCTCTATCACCTTGGCTCAGGAAAGGGCGAGAAGAACCATGCTGAAGTCACGACCTCCCCACCAAAAACGCTGCATCCAGGGCGGGCCCAACACGTCAGGTCACCGGAATCTCATTGGGGCCATATTCCTCCATGCGTTTCTTGGCTTCCGCCGAGGTGAGACCATCACGCTCACCTGTGGATATTGGAGAAGGCTACAGCAACGCAAACAGGGCCTATTTTTCCGCATGTTGAGATTGGAAGATTGAGATGCCGACAAATCGGTACCGGTTATGTCAGGTTATGTGTATGCAGCATATGGTGGTTTCCTAAAATAGGGGTACTAGGGGTACCCCAAAATCATCCACTTTAATAGGATTTTCCATTATAAACCATCCATTTTTGGGTACCCCCATTTTAGGAAACCCCCATATCCTGTTCCTCATTTCCAAGTCTCTGCAGGGCCACCGCCCACCAGGCCCCACCATCGCCTCCCACTTTTCCCAAGGCATCGTTCTGCACAAGCTTAGCCTCAGCACCGGCCGGCCCCCCAGCCACCCTCGGGCTCCTTCAGCAATGACCACAAAACTGGTGACCAATGTTTGAGAAAGAACATGAATCATCATGATCAGTAGAATCAAGTGCGAGTGGAGATGTTCAAAACGAATTAGGATTTTTGGCCATGCCGGGATCATTTTGAAACACGATGGTTCATCAAATCGATCAACAACTGGCGACCTCGGCGGCCCTTCCGCAATCCCTGCCGAGCTGCCTGCAGTTCTGCCATGGTTCGGGTTTTGGAACTCGGACCGACTGCCCCTGATGCGCTGACTGAAATGTTGGCCTTTCTGTGACTGACACCTTGAGCCAAGCTGCTTTGGGAAGAAGAAACGTCAACCTGTGACAAGATCCTGAAGGATAGGGATGAGATATCAGGTGCATTTTTTACTGTAAAGGCTCTGAATATATAGATCATATGGCGGGTGGAAAGAAAGGGGCAAAAGTGGAGAATGTCACCCAACACCATTGAGAAATAAGTACATTAAGCACACACAAATTCATGCGTGTGTATATGTATATATATATATATATCTCTGTGTGTGTGTGTATACACACATGTACATTCTCAAACCACTAAGAACCAATTGTGTGTGAGGATGGAGTCCTCTCCCCTCTCATAATGCACCCCAAACTATCGCTCATTTCATGTCGAAGGATCAACGGTCCTTCAGTTGGTCCTTCCCTGGGCCCACCACCCAGAGGTGGGATGGGTTCGCGTGACAATTGCCGCTCTTTGATGGTCGCAATGTAATCTGCGCGGTGAAAAATGCCGGGGCGACCAGGGATGCCTGTAGAATGTAGAGCGTAGAAAAAGATCGATGGCAAGAGAAAAACTCAAGGGGATGAGCGGTTCGTGCGAGGTGGAAGATCAGAGTTTCATCTCGTTATACCTTCGCAAATGTCCAGTCTCTCTCTCTCTCTCTCTCGTCATCTGCTGGTTTCCACATCCCCCGCTGGCCATCTTCATCTCTTCGTTCATGAGGGACACCCGCCTACGTAACCCGCTGCAAGGTGTACATGAAGTAAGTGAGGAACAGCAAGAATCTGATATGCTTCCCACCCTTAAATCCAATCCGCAAAATCAATTCTTTTACTTGGAGCCGAATCGAAAGATTCAAATAAATTATCAAATCAAATACAGACAGACAACGTTTGGAGACTTCTGGTGGGTTTCATGACATGTTCCCGAACCGGAATTCAGCCCACCTCCAACTGCTCTTGCTCGTGCTTTGATGCTGCCAAATTCACAAGCCTAAGGCTGCCATGGACATAAATCTCAGAAGTCTTCCAGCACTTATGCTCAGCAAAGAAGATAAACCCTGAAGAGCGGCCCCCAATGATCCAAATAGATGGTACAGTAGCCGATTCTTCTAGAGCATGCATTACATATTGTATTTTTTCTATCTATATGCATATAGGCATATGTATACCTATATATATATATGTATATAGATACTATAGATAGATAGACAGATAGGTAGATAGAAAAACAAATAGACAGACAGATAGATAGAAAGGGAGATAGACAGGCAGATAGAAAGACAGATAAATAGACAGATAGACGGATGGATAGATAGACAAATAGCCAGATAGAGAGGTAGATAGATAGGTAGGTAGATAGATAGACATTTGTTTTGAAGCTTCTCCAGATCTAAGGAGATTCCTAGCTGTTTTCATATCATCCATCTAGGCCACCATGGACCCCCTACGATCCGCTGAGTCGTCCGGACTCGCGGCTCTCATCTTCCAACTCCCGGCAGCGTGTCTGCAACCTGCCGAGCCCGGCAGCTTCCCGATTTCGAAAGGCCAAGCGGTTTCCCGCAGATTCGAACAGAGCGGTTTCTGGCAAAATGTGGGAAACTCTTGACAAAATAGGAATATTTCACTAAGGTCATAATATATCATGATCGTAGTCAAAACAAAAGATATCAAGTTCATCCAATTTCAATAACCAGCCATTCGCAGTTTTCTCCACGACAACCACTCGCACGGCACTGGGACCCCGGACAAGTCGACCAGCTCTTCCAGCGACGACACTGTCCTGGGGGAGTTTTGCCACCAGACTGTGCCAAACTCACAGTCCTGGATGAGAAATCAGAAATCCTACATGGAATTTATAAAGTTGAATCCGCAATGTGGCAATTTATAAAGTTGAATCCGCAATGTGGCAATTTATAAAGTTGAATCCGCAATGTGGCAATTTATAAAGTTGAATCCGCAATGTGGCAATTTAAAAAAAATGAATCCGCAATGTGGCAATTTATAAAGTTGAATCCGCAATGTGGCAAAGCTAAAGAGAACTTCAAAAGGAAGACTCTGGAAGGCGGCGGACAAGAGTGTCAAGTTGGTTCGGATGATCCGGCTGTCAAATCCTTTGAAACTTGAGTTCGTGTGGCCACGGAATGCATCAACTTCAGAGCAGTTGTCTTCGGCCACATAAGCCGACCATCTTTTCATAAGACCATGCACAAGAAATTCCTAAAAAAAAACAGGATCCCCCAAGAAATACACTTTTGTCTCAGCGGCAAAGGGTTCATCTGATCAGTTGCATCATCTTGGTTGAAGCCTGGCAGTCCTTTGCCTCTCTTGCAACTCCCAGCGCAGGCTTGCAAGCTCCTAACAGAGGTGGTAAAGTTGCCATGCTTGGAAAATCACCAAGCCAAAACCTTTCGTGTCGGTCCAAACCCAAAAGCACGATTGGTGAAACCTGAAAATTACGAAAATTGAGGTTAGAAAAAATGGATACTCAGTGATACTCATCCCTCTAAATCTGGTAGATTATAGCTGTGACCCTTCGACCCAAACCCCTTGGCCCCGGCAACGCCCCCGGCAACGCGCTGGAACCGATGCCTCCACTACTTTTGGACTCACCGGGGAGATGACTTCCTTCTGCCTGGAAAGGGAGCCAGCTGGGTCTCGGTGACTGTCCCCATTTTCTTTATCTTTGTTTAGTGGGATATATTCCATCATATACATAACCAGGGTATAAAGATGGGATATATCTCTATTGATTGACAGTGATTGATTGAAAAAAATCATCGTGGAAAATGCTACTGGCCACCCCTGAACGAATCAAGCAACCAGCCAGAATTAAGACTGTAGCCTGGCTCGGGTCGTCTCTTCCGAAGATATGTGGAATCATTCCTGGCCTAGCTCATGTCACCCCTGGATTGATGAATCCCTAAGCTTGATTTTGAGGGCATCCAAGATATTCACTTTCTCACCCCTGACCAGATTCTCAGCCCCCACCTTTCGGAGGACGCAGTTTTTCCGTCCTCTTCTTGGCTAACGTCATCCTGGCGAAGGTCAAAGCCAGACACAGCTGTGTATCTCACTATCCTGGCTGTGAAGATATAAACGTTGCCGGAACTGATATACGAACAAACAAAAGAATCGAGCAGTTAAAAAAAGCTAGTGCGTGTTTAAATACAGAAATGAGTGCAAGCGTATGTATCTAGACATGTGCGTATACATTCATGTCTATATATATATAATGTATCTATATGCGTGTATATATATATGTATAGATACAATTATGAACATGTATAGGTGGACGGATGGATAGACAGACAGACAGCACTGTACCAGACTAGATACAGAAACGATCTGCTGCCAGGCCTCACTGGGTGGTGCCAAACATCTCAGAACTTCCGGTGGCGGAGGGCCTTTGAGATTCACTGCCTGGATGAGGCTGAGGTGATTTTCTTACGTGTGTAATCGTGTGTAAATATGCATGTATACTATACATATGGATACATAAACATATGTATATATATATACATATATCTGTGTGTGTATGTATATGTACATGTACATGTGTATTTACAAACATGTATAATATATGTATATATATATATATTATGTGATATATGTGTATATATATTATGTGATATATGTGTGTGTGAGATATGGTGTGTATAACAATATTACATACATTTACATAATCAAATCAAAATGATTTTCAATTTCATGTGATTCTTATCTTGCTTAACTTCCTCTTGTGAAAGTCCTTAAAATGGTGTGCAGTGAGAGAACTGATCCACCCAACAAACATGTTCCCATCACTGTGTATGCAACCCCGAAATGTGACAAACACCCCTGGCTGCACCCAGGCTTGGAGTCTTTTCGTCCAATTTTCTTCCAATTCTCTTCCAGTTTCGTCCAGTTGGATGCAGTCTACAGCAGGCTGGGGTGAGAGCCCAAATCAGCACCCAATCTGCCAGTAGTCGCCAGTCGCCATTCAGAGCGAGCTGATTGAGCAAAGAAAAAACAGATCAGCTTTGCCTGGTCCAAGGTGTTGAAAAAAGCTGTGGCTCCAGTCAGCCACCAGGTCGCCCAGCTCGTTCTCCAGAGTTTTTGTCGCTGTTCGCTAGGAGTCCTACCATGCCGTGCTACACGTGCTGCACCTAGGAGAGCCACTGCGAATGGGTCACCAAGAACAGGCCCTCCTCGGAGCGTGGGGCCAGTGGGGTTGGATGTTTGTTACTCAAGCCCGAACCACAAACATCTCATGTTTGAACATGCCAAACCCTGCAAAACCAAAGGGGTTGAACTGGTTGCTGGAAAACAGATTCCCACTTTCCATATCTTTCCACCTTCCACTCCTTGATGAGACGCTCCCGCACCATCTTTTCCGTCATAGCCTGGCGCAGGACTTCCTTTGCCTTTGACAGGAACTTGGGATGCAGCAACACCGGGCCCCGCTCGTGCATCAATTGACGCTTGCGCGGGTCCCCTTCGTTGTTCATGAGCACTGCACAAAGCAGACCCATCTGCAGCAGACCAACGTAGGCCCATCGGTGCATATCAAAAAGGAAGTCCTGCACCGGCAAGTTCGAAATATATTTATCTTTTCGTGACCCTTTGCCAACATGCATTCGTCCCAAACATTGGGGCATGTGCTGGCGATTGCTAAGTAGTTGGGTGCGCCTGCCTTCTGCCCAAAAACAACCAAATGGGATGCTGTGGTCATCCCAGCCGTGAAGGTTCCCTCCCTGTCCTCCAAGGCTTGTTCTGAAGCATCCAAACCCATACCCAACAAATATCCTTCAGCAAAGCACCGTTGCGCCTCCACTTTTGCCACTGCATCGGGGCTGAAGCCGCAACGAAACCTAGGCAGGTCTTATCACACCCAAAACTTAGTTGCTGTCGGGCCATGCTGTTGGTGTGGTCTCCATTTTTTGACTTCGTGCGTTCCCTTGGTGGTGCAGGATTTTCATTGAACAGAGAAGATTATGATGAGCGGCAGCATCAGGACCAGGTATGCCAAATCCTCAGTCGGATGCGATAGGCCCTGGGGCCCCACTGGGAAAAATATAGCAACAAGGAATGGGGTGCCAATGCACCCACTTACTGAAATTTGTCAACATTGTTTGCCACTTCAATCTGAATGACCTGCAAGGAATGTGACATCAGTTTTGTCCTAGGTGCAGCACCTTTCAAAACACATTCTGAGTCCTGATAGACCTTACACCAAGATCCTATCATCAACCTAGCACCCTGCTAAAACATCCAGTGGCATCACCATTTTCGTGTCATGCAATCACACAATTGCAAAAAGACAACAATCAATCCCATGGACTCACGCAGTCTCTAGGCTAGTGAAGGCCCAGTGTCAGCACCGGCAGGACCCACTGCTGTCATGTCAAAGTCAATCAATCTCAGCTGACCCCTGTGCCACATGATGTTGCCCAAATGAGCATCGCCATGGACGCACACCTCATGGCATGCTGAATGAGTTTCCTTCCTCTATAGTGACAGTCTATTTCAGAGAAAAATCCTAGGTTTCACCAACCACGAAACCCAAATCACCGTTAGAGAAGCACGGATTATCCAATTGAAACTATTTGGACGCCAAGGATCTGTTGAAGTGGTCACTCCATTGCGAGGAAGTGCGTCATTGAATGGTAGAGCGCGAATCTCCTTCGACACGAAGTCCCAATCGATGCCTCCAGTCATGCACGATGAGACCATAGGAATCACAGTACTGTGGGATTCTCCCATTCTCCCGAAATGGCCTAAAATCATTCCATTAGCCAACCGTAAAATAAAAGGGTGTAATTTACATCATCCGAGTCATACGGGCATACCCAATTTCATTTTTTTTTGGGGGGGGCGGGGATGGTTTGTTTTTGGGTTTACCACATTAATCTCTTCCCCCCAATGTTAAAATACCCCATTGGAAACCCTCAGTATTGGATGTTTTTCATTGGGCCCCATATCGGGTCATATCAGGGGGCATTTCACACTGGATGGAATTGCTTCATTGCTAGCTTCGACTCAGTTCTAGGTACCCTCTGGTAAACTAACATAGCTATTGAAAATGGACATTTTTAATGGGAAAATCCACTATAAATGGCCATTTTCAATAGCTATGTTAGTTCACCAGAACTTCCAATGATCAAACTCGTTCCAGCGCAATGCCTTCGGCTGCAAGCTGCTCAGCGTTCTTCTCGGGCACCAGGCCTGTGTGCTTTCGGCTCAAAAATCGGCGAATGGGATATCCCTTTGACCAATTCGCCTATCAAGAAATGTCAGGGATCTCTCTGGACATTCAACTAGCTATTGGTTTTTCCATATTCTGTGACCCTAAGGTGCGAAACCACCTCCAAATCCTCTTGGGGTCCCTCTTTAACAACATAAAGACATAAACAGTTCAATTAGAAAAAGAAAACACCCTCTGTACGATCCAATCAGCCAAGGTCGGCTCAAATTTTGGGTCGCTGCCACCAGGCGGCTCTGCAACCGTGGGAGTAGCCACAAGCAGCCAGCCCAGTCACACTCAGCTGCAGTCAGCAGCTGTG
>BGPT01000362.1:1569-71569 GCA_003297045.1 Symbiodinium sp. clade C Y103 | reverse complement strand
CAACTGAATGGTTCGTTTGCAAAGTCCTATTGCAATGGTTTCCTGCCGCAATTTCGCAGTTCCCAAAGCACTGGTGACAAAGAAATATATCGGCCCCACCCCACGTACCCGTTTGGTATGTCTTGGACACACCTAGATTCGCCTCAAGGTATTCCAAGGCACTTGCGACCACTTTCGATTTTCCATTTCGCACAATGAAAATCTGGTGCCACTCTGTCTCGTTGCAACTTGTAACCTGTCCGTTTTCTGGGCCACAAAACGAACACTTTCAGATCAATTAGTGTGGTGGCCCTAATGACCAACTTTTTTAAGGGGATTACCTGCCATTTCTGGCAAATTTGGGATGGTTCACTATTGGGTTTACAATGGTTTACCAAGATGGATCTGATGTGTTGACAGAAACCCAATTTTTTGCCAAATCGAGCCTGCAATTCGCCCCCACCAGACCAACACGGCAACCCTTTCAACAACTGTGCCACTTCATCATGATGCACCCGCGCGACACCAACATCTGTCATGACTGGATGGATGGCTGAAAAAGCAGAGCGGCTGCGGCGAGGCTTCGGCAACGCCAGCATTGCAACGCCAAGCTTCCATGATGCATCTCAAGAATTCAAATTTAATCAATGAGTGACTGAGTTTAACGATGTTTAATGACCAAAGGCCGTGCGTCAGTTTTTGAATTCTCAATGATCCCCGTCCCCGGACAATCGGTAAGTAATCAGCACACGTTCATAAAGTCAAGGCCAAAGACAACATTCTGTGGCCGTGCACAACATCGTCGCAACACACCACAGCATTTCAACACGGTATGACCATGTGACAAATTTTGCCATGGTTTACTTTTCCGAAATAGATATTAAAATTGCATTAGTCTGCAAAATGAGGAACCATGAGCATTGAACATTGCAGCAATGGCGATTTTTGCGCAGCACCCAGAAGCGCGCCTCTCGAACTTTTCGAAGCCATCCCAGCCTTGGCAAAATGTCGATTCGCTGGCATTGTCAAATTACACATCCGTTTGCAGGTCTAGTGTGTTTTTTCCGCATGCAGGTAAAGTTGACTCACATGTTTTCTCATATTTCAGATAATATTGCATACAAATCCTGTGTTGTTGAAAAACATGGACCGCTTGTACGTTCCGACTGTCAACGGCAGTGCGTTGCAAACGTCGCCCACATTACCCAAGGATCGAGCTGTCTGGATGCCACATCGTTGTCCTACTATACAAGTGCAAAGTACCAGTCACAAAGTTGCGCCAACCCGCAATGATGAACAAAAAATTGTTTCACACATTCATATTTTGCAACACAGGTACAATATCACGTCATTTTTCACAAACAGGTACACCGATGAAAGCACTTAGTACTTCTTTTGCTGTTTTCACAACGCGAGTGCAAAAATGCCATTGCGCGTCCTCTGAAGCTGCCATGTTCGACACAAAGTGGAAATCATCGCGGCTGCAAAAAAAATTGCCGCTGAAACCACAACTGACCCGCACTTGATTGCAATGCATGCTGTTACCATGATCGAGATAAAGTTGCAGCGTATACCGTCCTTCCATGATGATTCAACTGCCTTCAAATCGTGCATAGGTTCGACATTTACATGATGTTATTGCGAGAAATAGTGTCATCTCCTTTGGCTGATTTGAGCATCACGTTCACATATCAATACTGCACCACACGGCCCTTGCTTACGGCCACGGAGTTGTCATTGCTGCCGAAGTCAAACCCCTAATCTACGCACTAAACCGTCTATGAGTCTATGAGTCTATATACACAAACATTTACATAACACAAAAGCTTCCCAAGAAACGACAACAACAAGAACAAGAAGAAGAACAAGAACAACAACAACAACAACAACAACAACAACAACAACAACAACAACAACAACAACAACAACAACAACACGCCAGTCCTCTGCAAACGCGCCCGCAGAATGCCAGATTACAATGCAATGGCGCTCTGAGGTCTTTTTCCTCGACACCTACCATTCGACTTGAGGCCAAAGGGATGGGGACAAAAGCTAGTTGGGCAAGGACAGATGCAGTGTGTCATGATGCTAGCTTGTATGCGCCATATTCGTCACTCCCTCACTTTGTCAGCAGCTAAGCACATCGAACTTTTCTGGGATGCGCGAAGTTCTTCAGTCTGCTGCTTTCTTGTGCCATGATTTCTTGTCATGACACTTTGATACCCATTCCTTTTGAATGGGTAGCCTAGGCGATGGCTAGGTCCATCACCTTGCCCCCCACTGGCTGGTGAAAGGGGTGGTGGTGGGATGCTTTGAACCCACAGGGCTGCCACGATCGGTCATGACAATGTGAGGAACATGTTCCACCAATCGTCACTCCCTCACTTTGTCAGCAGCTAAGCACATCGAACTTTTCTGGGATGCGCGAAGTTCTTCAGTCACGACGAAAGAACACGGTACTAAAGAACTCATGACACTTTGATACCCATTCCTTTTGAATGGGTAGCCTAGGCGATGGCTAGGTCCATCACCTTGCCCCACCTTTAGATGATGGACTCGTCATCGTCTTCCTCTCTACCAGGGATCTTTCCATTTCGTCTCGCCTCTCTTTCTTTTGACTCCTGTATCCACTGGTTTATCTCCCTTTGCCTCCTTTGAAGACTTTGCCAGCTTGATCTCTGCATCAAGCTGTCCGGCTTTCTCCATCAACTCATCCAACACAATAAACTTCACGTCTTCAAAGTTTTTCTGTATCCTCTTCTCCATGTCGAACCCTCCGAATTCCCTGTTCGTGAGGGCATCTGCTTCTTCATTTTGTCCCCTTGGGACCCCAGCCTAGTTCAAGCTCTAAACCAAGCTTCTGTAATTGGACGGCCAACTCCATCACAACTATCGAGAGGGGATATTTGCATGACATGAAATGCTGCAGAACGTAAGTGTTGCCCAGGTTATCCGTACTAGCCGTGGGCACTAACCTGTTCTTGCATGAAGTATCCGCCAGTCGATCACCAAAGAGCACCACTGCCACCAGAACCGCACAAAGCTCCAGCGATGCAATGTTCCTGAAGGGCTCACCTTTCAAGTATGCCCAAGGCGCGTTACGCCTGTTCAACTCGATGGAGAACCACCTCCCCGAGCTCTTGTCTTGGCCGTCCTTCACTTCCCAGCCACCGATCACGATCAGCTCTCCCTCGGCTTTGGCGTCCACTCTGAACGCTTCCCGTACGTGATCTCTTATCCTCCTCGGCTTTGACATGGGGATGTCCTTGACCTGCTTCATCACGTACTTCAACAGAATCTGGATGGCGTCAGGAAACTTAGCGTAGGTGCCTGGTGCAAGCCTTGCTGACCATGCGAAGATAGGTCCTAGAAAGGGTCTGACATGTTGCAGCGCACCCGCCACAAATCCAAACCGCCCCAGGGCCGACTTGAGATCCCTTCCCAAGATTCCCCCTGAGGCTTCATGCCTTTCCAGCCAATCCAGCATCCACTTCACCTTCCTCTCCGAGATACCTTTCTTGAAGAGGTCAACATCCAGTTGGTATCCTATCCATTGCACCACCGTTCCCCCCCTCACTTTCTTCCAAGAAAGGGGGACCTCACAAATGTCTAAGATAAACAACCAAAACAATAACCTCCTCCAAAAGAAAGCTCCCATCGCCAGCATCCATCCGTCATCGGCAAACAGCAGATGGAGAATCCCCAGATCCAATCCAGAGATATTGTGGCCAAGCCGTACCAAGCACGCTGCTAACCTCTGCCACCAGTAGGCTGCTGATGCTATCCCGAAGGTTCCTCTTGTGTGCATGAAGACACAGTCCTCTCCGTCCCCAGGCAACCTGAACGCCTGGAGACCCCAATCCCTCTCTTTGACAGGTAGCAACTTATGAGCCCTTGATACGTCGTATAGCATGGAAAACCTCACCAATCCTCCAGCTTCCTCTACCTCATCCTCTGCGTGCTGAAGGATTCCCGCAGCGTCGTCCACCGTCGGAAACCTCATGCGGTCTCTTACTTTTATTCTGTGGTTGACGTCCACAGAATATGATCCATCATGTTCTATCCGTACCACCGAGGATCCCAGTTCCTTCGGCACGGCTCCCAGCGCCGCAATGGCCAATCGGACTTGGCTTGTGCATCCTTAGTCTTCATACGGACAATCGAGCCAAGTTCCACCTCCTCCAAAACCTGTCTTCGAATGTCTGCTGAGTTCTCCTCAGCAGNTGCATCCTTAGTCTTCATACGGACAATCGAGCCAAGTTCCACCTCCTCCAAAACCTGTCTTCGAATGTCTGCTGAGTTCTCCTCAGCAGACCTATAGTTGTCCGCAGTCGTGTCCCTGAAATCTTCTTCAGTAAAACTGAGGTTCCATTTCTGTTTCTCTTCAAACACCTTCTCTACCCTCGGGAGGTCTTCATCTACCCCCAGAGCCACTCCCTCCCTGGCCGCTTCCGACAGCCACGTGTAGTCCACATCTTCCATGGACCTCAGCATTGCTTCCAGTCTTCTAAAGTTCACTTCGGTGTCTCTATCCCCCTGCCGACGCTTGGGATCCAAACCCATCTCCGTCAGTAGCTTGTCCACCTCCATCCTTGCTCTCCCCATCGTATCCTCGAATGGAGAGTTCTTTATTTTTCCTCCTGCCATGGACCAGAAGACGTTCCTCACTCCGTCCTCTGAACCTCCATCCACCTCCTTTGTCCATTCCAGGAACAACTGTTTGCACCTGGCTGCCACTGCAATTCCTCTCTTTGACTTCACTTGCTTCCTTTGTTTCACAGGCCATCTTCCCGGTGAAGTCAATCCCCCTCCATCANTCCTCTCTTTGACTTCACTTGCTTCCTTTGTTTCACAGGCCATCTTCCCGGTGAAGTCAATCCCCCTCCATCATGGATGGTCCTAAAGCGACCTTTGTAGTAACATCTGATCGGCAAACCAAAGCCCGGTCGATCTTCCGTGATCCCACATAGGAGTCCCCGGCTACTTGTCCAGTTGTACCAAGAGTTTAAGTAGACTTAGCGATGTCTTAAGTATGGATATAGTGTGATAAGTAGATTTAAGTAGATGGTTTTTTGGGTTGACTTATAAGTTAGTTAGCTACATATAAGTATGGATAAGTATGGTAAGGTGATGGAAGTTAAAAAAAGTTATTTCTACTTAGCTACTTAAGTTTTTGCTTGTTTTTGCAAGTTTTGATAAGTAGCATCGATTTTTTTGATTGAATTCTATGATTGTAGTCGTCATGGCTCAAGTGCTGAAGGAACTAGTAGCAACACAAAAATTCTTAAATGGAGTTAGAAATCTTCCGCACTTCGAAGAACTCCAACGGAAGCAAGTGGCTCGTTTGAAGCCAATTGTGGAGAAAAATGTCATTTCTGTTGAAATGGCGGGTCGCATTTTGGAGGCCCTTTCTCCTGATGTTTGGAGTGGAACCATTTTGGATGACTTGAAGGCATCCATCGCTGATAAGAGCCAAGCGCCGGAGGATTCATCTAGTCGTGCGGGCTTGCAAGATTTCACTGCTTTGCCTGGGTATTTGACTCAGGATTGGTGGAGCAAATTAGAGTCTCGCGCGGCAGGTGAGTATAAGCTTGAGCTTTTGACAAATTTTGCTGGTTCCCTCGGGTTGAAGAATCCGACAGAGGCATCGTATGGCGCCTTAGTGGCATTGTCTTTTTATGCTGATAAGACGGAATTTTGGCCGGAGTCGGATCAGGTGGGTCTTTTGAGAAAGCACAAAGACCGCATGCGTCGTTGGCTTCAGAAGGTTCCGGATCCAAGTGTTCGGTTGGATGTTTTGCCAGAGAAACCTGAGGATTTGCCTGCGTCTGTCTTTCAGGCTGTTTTTCCAACAGGTTTGATTCCTGGAGCTCCAACCTTGATGGATCTTGGACGGTTGCGTCGTGTGATAGTTGACTTTCGTTTGAGGGGACCTAAGGATGGCCTTGTGAGTTCATCGGTGCCTTCAGCGAGCAGTGGACAGATGGATGCCGCTGCATTGGCACTAGCGGCCGCTACATTGGTAGCGCGCACGCAAGTCCCACGTGAGGAGGTTGACCTCCCGGGTTTTCGCATGTTGAATGCGACTAAAGAGGAAAAGAAGATACCAGCGCCTCCGCTAGCATTGGAAGATATTAAGGCGCCACAGGTGTCAATGGAACCACCTGTGGCACGGCAGCAGACTTCGCGTGCCGAAGAGCCTGCCGAAGAGACGCCTGGAGAGGCGATTGCTGCGCTGCGTGCGAGCTTGAAGAAAACAGATGAAGGCTCGCAGGGAAAGCCTTCGGTGACGAAGGTTATGAAGAAACCTGCAAATCAAAAGGCAAAGCAAAAGAAGAGCATGGCTCGACCTGCAGCTGCGGTCAAGAAGTCTTTGAAACGTCCTGCTGCTGCCGGCAGCAAAAGTGGGCAGGAACGCGCTGCAGAATCCGACACACGAAACACTCCGAGAGAGAAATTGTTCAAGAAGATTCCAAAGTATGTGTTGGAGCGATACAAAACAGGATGTTCGAGATGCTATCACCGTGCCTATTGCACCGTTAGCTGTTGGGCGCGTAGAGGTTTTACCATATAGGTGACAATGGAGGCAGGCTTTTGTGGAAAAGTATGCAGCTATGAAACGTCTGGGGATTGGCTGTGGCAATGTGTTTTTGTTTGGGAAGAATGAAAAAAACCAAAACCATCAAGGTGTGAGCATGTTGTTACAGTTGGGACCTCGACATGTTCTATTACTCTGTAATTTTTTAGGCTCAAGGGTTCACGCAGCGCCTGACATGTGGTGCTGAGAAGGCGCGGCCCGGGCATATCCAGTACGTATATATTATATCTACATATGTATAGAAATTGTGAGATTAGATTATATTTTAGAAGCGGTCGTCTGGGCGTGGATGTCGTCCGGAGGATGGCACCCGCGCGGTGTCAAAGGATTCACCTGCGCGGTGATCCGTTCGCGGGACCTGCGTGGTCTCGGGGAGTCACCTGCGAGGTGATCCGCTCTTGGGACCTGCGTGGTCTTGGGGAATCACCTGCGAGGTGATCCGCTCTAAAGGACCTGCGTGGTCTATGGGAATCACCTGCGTGGTGATCCGTTTTATAGGGACCTGCGTGGTCTCTGGGAATCACCTGCGTGGTGATTCGAAGCATGGACTTGCGTGGTCCATGCGCCGCTATCATCACCGCTGAGGTGGTGTGCTGGCAAGTTGAACCTTCGCGGTTCAATGTTGTCACCTGCGTGGTGATTCTTAGCACGCACCTGCGTGGTGTGTGATAACATGACACTGCCTGCGCGGTGGTGGCTGCTTGAGACCTGCGCGGTCTCCTGGGGTTACCTGCGTGGTGACTCAGGTCATGAATCTGCGTGGTTCATGATGTCCGGACAGCATCTGTGAGGTAGTATCCCCATTATATATAATCCCCATTCTATATGTACTATCCCCGTTATATATTGTTAATACGTATTAGTAAATTCAAAACGATATCCCCCTGGCAGGTGGATGCGATTGGCTTCGCCCTTTTCACCGTCGAAAAACAAGATGGCTTCAAAGACGGATGAAGAGGAATCTGCAGAAGAGGATTCCGAAGAAGAACGTTCCAGAGATGAGGAAGATGTGAAGAATGAGGAGCGCAGAGCAAACCTGGTTCCGAGGAAGCAGGAATCACCACGGAGGAGCCGCCATCGAGACGAAGATGCTGCAGAAGAGCGTAAGTCCCGTGAGCGGTCTCGTGGACGTCGTGAAGACAAGAAGTCCAGGGATCGATCACGCGGACGCCGTGGTGAAGATGATCGCCGCTCCCGTGCGCGCTCTCGCACGCGTCGTGGTGGAAGCCATGATGAGGAGCGCCGGGATCGTCGCGGAAAGGAACGTCCTCCTGAGCCGCCGGGAAAACCTCCCAAGAAGGAGGAAGGACGGGAGACTCAGGAGGGTCACAAAGGCAGGGGCAGCAAAGGGCAAGGAAAGCCTGGTTCCAAGTCAATACAAAAGCGGACCACGTGCGAGATCTGCAAACAAAAGATCTCAATGCACCCCGCAGCTATTGAGCAACACCAATGGCTGAATGAGTATTGTCTGACCATGCAGGCCTACAACCGTATGACTGCGACACAGAAACAGAAAAAAGACTCAGCGACCAAAGCTCAGGATGTCGCAAAAAAGGTTAAGGCCTCCAGGGATGCACCCAGCACCGTGGCTCGCAGTGCGTCTGCAGCCCCGAGCGCCTTGCCGTCTGTGGGAGTGGAGCCAAAAGAGAAGATGGACCGAGCTTCGCCTGACGCGTCGCGCCGCCGACGTCGTAAGGCGGAGCCCCGCAAGAAGCGTTGCAAGTCCTCTTCATCGGGCTCCACTTCCAAGGCTCGAAAGAAGAGTCAGCGTCACAACGTAGTGATTAACTTCCGCTGACCGTAGAAAGCAACACTGAGATAGCTGTGTGAAAGCCGTCAAAAAAACCAGCACGGGTGGAGTGCGTGGAGTGTTTCAACATGGTTATATATGGGGCTGGAATCATAGTATACTGTGTTCTTTGTTTTGGGAAACATATCCTGGGGTAATCTGTTTACACTGCATGACATGTCGTTCGTGCATGGCATGGGAGAGACTCATGCGTGCCACAGGAAAGATTAAAAAACAAGTTGTTCTCGGATTTTTTTTACAATCAACAAAAAAAGTGAAACAAGCGGCTCTGCAGCAGTTTTGGTTCCCGCTCTGTAGCTGTAGAAGGGTGTTTGCAAGATTAAATGCCGTCAAGTGAGTTCACCATGTCCAAGGAAAGGCTGTTGGTTTTTCGAGCTTGTTTAAAAGCCACCACCACAACACCTGAAGTTGTGGAGGATGGTGATGAGCTTTGGAAAGATGGCTGGAAAATCATCGTGGAGCTTTTGGACCAGGCTGAGGGCATGGCGCATTCCCAAGAGCATTTCCATGATGCTAAAAATATAGAACGTTTCAATCGCATCGTTCAAAAGGCCATGTCCGATGACATGGCTTCCTTACCGGACGTGTGTCGTCTGGCAACGGCAGATATAGACTGGGAAGGCCAGTGGCCGCGCTTTGTGGAGCGCGTGGGGAAGTATCACTTGTGTCAGGTGGTAGAAGCAATTCCAACCTTGCAGCAGCTGCGGCTGTCCTGGCAGGAGCAAATGGTTCCGAGCCTACCTGAAGCCAGCTGGATCTATATTGCAGAATGCCAGCTGAAAGCAATGGAGAAAACTTTGAACAACCTTTAGAAAAAGGACATTTTCAAATGTGTCCGAAATGTGTCCGGATGTGTCCGGATGTGTCCGAGATTTGGAGATGTGTCCGGACTTTAGTAAGTGTATACAGGGATTTGTGTCCGCGGTTCAAACAAAAAATGTGTCCGCGCTTTGACCCACACGTTGCAATTTTCACAGGGTCTGCTTCACATGTATATGTCGTGAAATCCATGTGGAATGTGTTCACCCGAAGTCTGGATCCCTTTTTCACATGGGTGTCTTGCTCCATCTGTGTTTTCGTACCTCAGAACAGTTGGTCGCGTTTGCTACACTTTGTTTCCGTAGCCGTTTTGCAACCTACAGCACTGGACAGCCGTTCTGCCGTGTCGACACCTTGATGGCGGATTCGAAGCTCCTCTGTCGCCTGTGTGGCCTGGAGCATCCGAAGGAAGGAGGTCGACTGCATGGTCCTTCCTTCACTTGCAGTGGCTGCTGGGCAGCCAAAGCCATGTTGGAACGGAACTTGGGAAGTAAGTCTGATTTGAAAGACTTCAATCAGTCTGAAACCCACGCTTTCTTTCGCGCAATTGCGAAAGAGAAAGCAAAGAAGGGAGGACGCGTCACGTGGGTGACTGTCAGGGCGTCGTTAATTCGATCCCTGACAGACCGACGCATCTCCAGCTTTCGTTCCACCTGCACAAAAAGAGAATTGCCTCTGTCTGTGTGGGTATCACAAGGTTGGGAAGAATCCACTGTGTTGGCTCAGCCCAATTGGTACTCAGAAGAATTGAAGACGCAAGTATATGCAGTTCCAGTGAGAGAGCTGCAGTGGAAAGAAGAGTACGAGAAAATCGAACAACAAATTCTCCAGCACGAACGTGAAGGCCAAAAAAAAAAGGGATCAAAGAGCAAAAAAAAGAATGATGACAACGAAGTTGGATCCTCTGATGGTGAGCTGGATCTGCCGTCTGCGGATGGCAGTGCAAGTGACAAGAAGAAAGAAGGAGAAGGATGGAGCCCGAAAAAAGCTGCTGCTCAAAAATGTTTCGCAGGCAGACAAAGCTGCGAAAGCCCTTGGCCCGTTGCAAGGCACTTTGACTGCGTTGTCAAAGATTTTCGAACGGGTTGAGAAAAGTGCGTCGGAGATTCCAGAAGGCTTCTTGCAGGCGCATGCCGGGTGCAAGGGGAAGTTGGAAAAGTGGGCATCTGCTGCTCGTGAATGTGTGAATATTCATGAGTCCACCAGAGCCTTGTGGAAGGATGCTGGCGGTGACCTGCTTCCCTTGCCGCCTTTGCCGTTTGATGCGGCGGAAGTGAAAACGCTCCAGAAGACAACGGCAGAGGTGCAGAGTGCACTGCGCGCACTGCTACCGCAGAAGCAGCCAAGAGCGAAGGCAGAGACCAAAGCAAAGGCAAAAGCCAAAGGCTCACCGAGCAAGCCTGATAGGCGCCAGGCGGACGCTGAGGCAGGAAGTGCTGGAAAACGTCGCAGAGTTAAGAGTCCAGCGTGACTTCTGCGCGCAGGTCACTGTTTTGTTGCTTCGCTGCATGAGGTCCTTAGTCTGATTTCCTGTGATCGCATGCCGCTGGGGGTGCGGGGTGCTGTCTGGAAATGTGGATGTCATGGCATGGTGGCGGCAGTACAAAGAGTGGCAATTTTGAGAGGCGACACGTAGCTTTGACAACATGACCAAAGATAGGTTTGTCAACATGACTTTAGGGAAAGTCTCTTTCGAACGGCTGACAAGACGAAAACAAATGCTGCAGCCGTTTTGACCTTGGGAGAAACAATTCCTTAGATAACAAAGTTTCTGGTGTTGTGCTATACCAAATATTTGGGATATGAAATTTTAGGTTCATTCATTGACCCAGTTCAGGCCCTCGATGAATTCATAACACTTGCGAAATCATAATTTTCTTCGATTCGTTTTCGAAACATGTCATATGATAATATAAAAGGAATTGAGTACTATACAAATAATCACAATGGTTGTTCTTGAAGAAATTCTTATCCATTGGAAACTCCAACACATTTTCGAATTACTAAAAAGGAATGTGTGTAAATTATTACATTTCCCCTCTTATCGTCTATGTTCAAAAAAAAACTTTGCTTCCACCTGCTGCCATGTCATTGGCTCATATTCGATAGAAAAAGATGAAAAGAGTTAACTCGGAACCGCATGTTGCATCCAAAAAAATTGTGTTGGACTCCAATGCAAAACCATGGGAGCAATTTCAAGCTCTGCGTGAGCTGAAAGGGTTGACAGCACCCGTCTTGCGCGGGCTGCTTGCGCAGCTGCGTGAGGATGGCAAAGGTCGTGGAGCTTGCAAGAGACCAAGGCTCAAGTTTGCCAAAATTCATGACTTGGTGACTACCGTGTCCTTTGGATCTCCGGTAAGCCACATGGCTGTGACGCTTTTGCCTGCCTTGTTGCAAGCCAAATGTGACGAATCGCCTTGCTTTCGAGACATGATGCAACATGTTCTTGAAACAAAAGGACCACAGTTGGAACTTGTTCTCGCTTGGGACGAAGCGGTGCCGGGAAATGTCTTGCAACCAGACTTGCGCAGAAAAGCTGCAATGACATATGGCGCCATTTCTCAAATGCCTGCGCTCTGGGCTGATGAGAATTGGATGACCCTTGCATTAGTAAGAACGCAAGACTTGCAATGCACTGAACATGGTTATCCGCTCTCATTGGTGCATTATTTGCGATGGCTACGAGAACAGGTGGTGCATGGTTTTACTTTGGTTATCCACGGAGAACCAACACTGTGCACGATCACCAAAATATCCTTAGTTGCTGACGCTGATGGGTTGCGCTTGTTGTCAGGTTGCAAGGGCAGCTCGGCACTGAAACCGTGTTTCTTTTGCAAGAATGTTTTGAATGGACACGAAAGCGTGGAGAATCATGTGCACATTTCGTGCAGCGACATCTCCTCGTGCAAAAAACAAACGCAAGAACATATACGGGCCATCCATGATCACCTCGCATCCTTGCTGCGCCGCAAAGACAAAGAGGAAGCAGAAAAGTTTCTTGGATGGCACCAAAAAGCACTGGCAACGTCGATTTTGATGCAACAAGATCTACAGGATTGGATCACACTAGCATCTATGAGATATGATGCCATGCACTGCTTTCTTGCGAATGGCATTGTGCCGCAGGAACTGGGTCTCTGGTATAACGCTCTCTTGGGCCAAACATCAGCAAATATCGAAAGCATACGCACGTATGTGCTTCAATGCTGGCAAAAGACTTCTGAGGCATCGCTGGATATTACCAAAATTTTTTCTCCAAAGAGATGGCAAAAAGACAGAGATTTCCGAGGAGATGCATCGGAGGCTCTATCTGTTTTACCCCTAGTGGTCGCATTCTCTTGGGAAGTTCCCGTGCCTGAATTTCCAAACATGCGTCCCCATGCAGAATGTTTGACGTCTCTCTTGGCCCTAATATGCTGCTGGACACGTACAAAGCGCACAGAAAACTTCCAAAGCAGCAGCATTGAAATGCAACGGTTGCAACGGAATCACTTGGAGCGATTTGTATCTCTGTATACTTCAGATACATGCCGCCCCAAACACCATTATTCCTTACATTTGCCTTTGCAATGGCAAAGTCATGATCTGTGCGTGGACTGTTTTCCAGCGGAAAGAAAACACAGACTCTTTAAAAGAGTTGCGGAAACTGTCACCGCGCTGCAGACCTTTGCAACCTCGGTCTTGTTGGAGATGACTCACAGAGACGTGTGTCAAAATGAAAACAACAATTCCTTCTTTCCAATCCTGCGCGGAACGAAACGAATAAGCAAAGAACTGCAGCAATGGTTTGGCAAGGAAACCTGGTTTTCCTCCTCTATGGAATTCCAAAGCATCACTTTTTCGACCGGACAATATAAAATTCTGTCTGCAAACACCGCAGTGCAAATTCAAAGCGCTGTGGAATGCAACGGAAGTTTTTTTCTTCTGTGCAAAAAATTGCAGGCTATGCCTACCTCCACACCAGGGATTTCCAAATGGAAATCCCTCCTTGCCAATGAAACCATTTGGCTGCTACCTGTGGAGGAAGCCCGTTACACAACACCAGTTCATTTCTTTAGAGAAACAAAAGCAGGGCCGCAACACTGTTTCACCTTCTTGGATGCTTGACGCAAAACGGACAAAAGTGGTGCACATGGTTGAAATTTTTTTTGCAAATTTGACAAAATGACAAAAATTGAAAAAACATACAAAAAAATTATTTCTACTTATTTCTACTTATTCCTACTTATATACTTAGCTATAACATAAGTAGATAAGTAACTTTAAGTCAAGTTACAAGTAAACAAGTAGCCGGGGACTCCTATGCAGAGCTCCTGGCTTCTCTGGAACCCTCTTCTTCTTGGGTCCTCCCATGATCGTCTTCGACCATGGGTTCTTGCTCCTCCTCTTTCTTTTCTGCCTGCGTGTTGTCCCCATCTTCAGAGACGTGGGCAGAAGAGGCCATCTGATCAGTGATATGTTTGATCACTGCCGTTGCGATGCCCTCATCCAGGCGAGGTGGGTACACATCTGTACCAGTAGTCCGAAAGGACTCATCGTTGGAGCGCTTCGCCAACGATATCTTGACATCGCAATTACATCCCTCTTTGACCAAGGGCCCCACATAGGAGCCTTGAGCATCAAACTGCGGCCAAACATTGGGTCCCCATTGTGCAACTTCCTTGGATGAGGAGAGCAAACGCGTGGGTTTACGCCAAGGTGCCCCCCNATCAAACTGCGGCCAAACATTGGGTCCCCATTGTGCAACTTCCTTGGATGAGGAGAGCAAACGCGTGGGTTTACGCCAAGGTGCCCCCCAGCAGCACTGATTAATTGCAATTGTGAAAACATTGGAAGATGGAGAATCTACCAATTTACGAATTCTGTCGATTTGCCAAATACTGGCAGGAAACAAAACCAGGCGATCTTCTTCTCTTTCCACTCGTCCTAGATCCTCACGATGCTCTCCGAATAGAAAAATCAAATATCCGTCCTTTGAGAAAGGCTTTCAACCACAAGTTCCCAAACCCTAATGGAGAACCTGACAAGTTCATTGCCCAGCTCTAGCTCCACCTGGTACCTCCGTTTCACCCATGGGTATCCCCACAGATGATCCTTGCTCCGCAGCGGCGGAGGGCCTCGCAAGTTAGCCATCCGAACCCTACTCCAAGTGCTACATGGTGGGGTGCAGATGACACAGTGATACAAACCATCAGCGATCTCTCTCAAAATTCCCTCTTGTAGGTCTGATTGAGTGAGGTCAAAATGTCCCCCCCGTTTCAGATCCACTTCCTTCGCATCCAACTGCCAGCCGACGTTTTTCACCAGCNCCTCTTGTAGGTCTGATTGAGTGAGGTCAAAATGTCCCCCCCGTTTCAGATCCACTTCCTTCGCATCCAACTGCCAGCCGACGTTTTTCACCAGCTGTCTCAAGCACTCGATCACTGATGTCTTACGTTCTGCACCTGCGAACAGATACAAAACCCTCAGTGTGAAACTACCACAGGGGGTTTGAGACGCCCTGGGCTCCTCTATCTCAGGTGGTGGATCGACCACCTGAGTTTCTTCTACCTCCACAACATCCTCCTCAAGTTCCAGGGGGGGAGGTGCCCCTGGAATTTCCCGTCACTTGGCCGGTGAAGCCCCTCCTCCACCAGCGGTGTCCTTCTCAGTGGCCGCACCACCAACCTTGCAGCTATGCGCAGGATGGTTGCCAAAGCAAATCTGGCAGCAGTGCACCCTGCCGCAGTTCCACCGGCACCGCTGGTCTCTGTTGTTCCAGGCAAAGCAAATGTCTCTGCCATCCGGCGTCTTAGTCTTCAGACCTTTTCCCTTGGCTCCTCCTTTGCCACGGGACTTCCCCCCGCCCTGCTTACCTCCTTTTGCAGGANGCCATCCGGCGTCTTAGTCTTCAGACCTTTTCCCTTGGCTCCTCCTTTGCCACGGGACTTCCCCCCGCCCTGCTTACCTCCTTTTGCAGGACGGTTCCATCCTATCCCCAGGGTTGTCCCTCCGTGGAGATCTAGACTTCCTCGAAGGGGGGTGCGCATGCTCTGCCGCAGCGTCCAATGCCGCTGGAGTGAGGAAGTAGCGCTCCTTGACCGTAGTGTCACGCATGGCCAAGTCCAGCGCCTCCGTCATCTCATGATTTTCATTCATGAGCCTCACCATCTGCTTGCGGACTTGGAACTCGTATGACAAAACCAGTTCCAAACTGGGTGATGAAACCACCTCCCCCCTCGAGTTCTTGGCCCTCAATCGGGCGACGTGTTCCCCCAAGAGAAAGTCCGCGTATCGGTTGAAAGTGTTCGGTCCGATGTTGCGGAAGATGTGCTTGTTGGGAAACTTTAATTGGAGGAACAGATACGTTACAGGGTAGTTGAACTAGAACTCACGGAGCTCTTCATTGGAACGTGGTGGTTTGCTCTCACCACATCCTTTCTTGATCTTCACCATCCCAGAGCGATCGATGGTTGCCCCCAACGGCTCTGTCTCTGAGGCCTCACGTGACATGAACTGGACTAATGCCATCGTCTTGAATTCACCGGAATCTACTTGCTCGAAGAGAAATTCCAGTGTTCCGGCCGCCGGGGCGACCCTGTCCTCAAGTTTATAGTGAACTTGTTCAAACCGAGTCTTCAGCTCTTGGGCTTCGGTTTTGTTCAGAGGAGGCGGCATAGCGGAAGACACCGCCTCTGCTTCTGCCTTATGCCTCGTCACCATTCGGGTCTTGCATGCATTCCATAGGTCAATCAGACCCGCTATGGCAACGACATCACGCCCTCGATCCAAGTTGCAATGGTCAATTGCAAACTGGCGTATGTCCCGACGCCAAAGTGGCTACTGCGACTTAATGCCGATGCTTTTGACACCGGCATTTGACAACGTCGCTTGCAAGAGCCCTGAGACTCCCTTCCTTTCCATCAATCCATGGAAGTCCGTGTCCAACTTCTCGATGGCGGCTTTGCGGCCCTCGGCAGTGCCTAGGTCAGGCAGGTCAGCTGGCGCAGCCATGAGTAAACCTTGGACGAGCTCGTTTCAACCTCCTGCTGGCTTGAGCATCAAGTCTGAAACAAACAACATCACTCACATCCAAGAGTCCCTAAGTCTGTCCAGTCCGTCCCACGGTCACACCCTGATCAGTCTTGACATGACATGCTCATGAGTGCCTAGGCTCGTAACACCTGTATCCTCCCACCTTATTTCTCAATCTCCAAGGCTTAACAGGTCCCTCTTCACCTGAAAGCTTGCTTTCCAACATTTTTGACACAAGTGCCCGCTGGTTAGTCCTTCCTCGTCTCCGTCAGCAGGCTACCCTATACTTCGTCTCACCACGTTTGTGGTTCGACCTCCTCATTCGCTGCTTGATTCCTCAACTGACGTGGTGCTGTCAGATGAGCTCACATCATCAGAGTCTTCCCCTTCATCCGAAGACTCTCTTCCCTCGGTGCCTATGCCCCGAGGAAAACATATCCTACAGGATTGGTGAAACTCAGAAGCGGCCGGGGGATTTTCCCCCACCACTTCAAACTTGCCATAGTGAATGCCAGGAACTCGATGGCACTCACCTACGCGGTGCAAGGTCTTTCTATTGCAGCGGCCCGTCACACTCAGTACATAAGTTCCATGTGGCACCTTCTCGGCACCTCCAGCACTGGGGCCCAGTATCTCTCCATCATCCTCTGCTTGATCCTCGTCATCCAGTGCTGGCATAGCATTGAACACAGAGGGCCTGACGAATGGCACGTGCAGCCACCCTTCTTCGTCCGAAGATGCAAATCCTTGGACATCCAAACCTTTGATCTTGGCCCTCTTACTGCCCGGCTCGACGTTGAACGTCATCAGCTTCTCGATCTGCAGCTCAATCGCACCCTCCGGAAAGCCCATCGTGACCATCTTGTCGGCCAGCGATGAAAACACCAGGCTCTCGTCGAAGGGATCTGTCCTTCTGGGATGGTTCCGGATAAACTCCGCGATCCCAGATTGAGCCCGCAGAACATTCGCTCTGCCTNGTCGAAGGGATCTGTCCTTCTGGGATGGTTCCGGATAAACTCCGCGATCCCAGATTGAGCCCGCAGAACATTCGCTCTGCCTGTGCGCTCATAGACCTGTGAGGCTACAGGTACCCATCTTCCAAGCTGCTTGCGCACATCCTCTGGCACGCCCGCAGCCTCGGACCAACTCCGCAGAGAAGCCCTCTCACTATGCTCGGTCCACAAAAGACCGGCACTGACCGCAAGCAGCGGTACTTCCGCATCATCATAGATGCAGACCAACTCATTGAAAAGTGCCTGCGAGCACTTGCTGGCAACCGTATATGTTGCCATGCGCTTGGCAAAGCCCCTCAAGTCCTTGGCTGGGCAGGGCAGTCCAAAGTCCCGCTCCAGCAAGCCTGCATCTTTGCCAAGATCCTTCCATAGCTGGTATCCGCATACCAACCATCTCTTCTCCCTGAGCCAACAATCCTTGTTGACCCAGATCCTCAAGTGTTGGACCTTCTTACCTGGTCCTGTCGTTTTCGTCTTAGCCAAAATGGCTGTCAATCCAAAGGAATGCATCTCCATGGAGGATTCCAACATCCCGCATGTATCCGAAAACCTCATTCCGGTCCAGACCTTGACCAGTCTGAACCAGGCATAGCATCTTACATATTCCTTCTTCTCCTCATCCATCACAACCTCTTCCCATGCTCCCACAATGGAAACAAGGATATGCCATGCCCTCCTCGTGAATCCTCCTCCCTTCTCTGCCAATTGCATATTGACTTCCTCCAGAACATTCTTAACAGCTGGGTCCTTACACAGCTGTTCATCCGGAGGAATCTCACCAGCGTTCTCCATGAACATCAATGTCTTGAAGATACTGCTTGGCACCGTTCTTCCACAGGGCTCGTCCGCCCGGCTTTCAAGATACATTGCTACTTCACCAGCGTTCTCGGGCCATGGATGCCTGAACGTGGCTTTGACCCAGGAGCTCAATTTCTCCCAAGTCTTCACATGTTTGCGTAGAGTGCTAGCCCTACGCCCCTTCCCAAAGCGTCTGGACAACTCCGCTGAGCCTCCTCCATCTCCAGCCACAGCCGGACACCTCCCATCCTCCAGTTGCTTACGCAACTCCTTGATCCACCTCAGACGCTCATCCTTCTCAGCCCTCTCTCTTAGGGCCTGATCATCTCCAGCTGCATTCATCTTCTTCTGCAGCCTCGTCGGCCATCTGGCGATTTTGGCCGTCCCCTTCAATGGGACTATCTCGGTCAATCTCTTCATTGACTGAGTTCTCCACTCATTCATCCTATCCTCCAACTTCCTCATCTCAGATGCGACCAGCAGCTCAGCCCCACTGGTCCCCCCTTCCACCCGCCACGCAACCTCTGCAGCACGTTGCGCGACCTCTATCAACCCCAAGAGCGGTTCCACCTCTAGGGGCCTACCCACCTTACCTTCTAAGGAAGTCAGCACCTCACCGATGATGGCTTCCTCTTCATCGTGCAGGGTTCCCAACCTCTGCACATTCCACCCTAAATCTTCCAATCCCTGACCATACTCCCTTGGCAGGCCAGAGAGTGCACCCAAGGTTGCGAGGGAATCCATAGCTCCCAACGGCGAAGCTACTTGCCCCTCACACATGCTTTGAACCCACAGGGCTGCCACGATCGGTCATGACAATGTGAGGAACATGTTCCACNAGCTCCCAACGGCGAAGCTACTTGCCCCTCACACATGCTTTGAACCCACAGGGCTGCCACGATCGGTCATGACAATGTGAGGAACATGTTCCACCAATCATTCCACAACCCTCCCCCTGACATCCTAGCGCACTAGCGTCAACATTAGGCTCCTTGCATCCTACTTGCCAAATACAAAGTGCCCCAACCGAACGCGCTTCGGTTGAGCCACTTTGCAACAATCTGATTGAACCTCTTTCCCTCGGCCTTTCCTTCCTTGTTCCTGTCCACTGTCCATGACATATTCTATATATCATCTATTTATGTAACGATGATGAATATATCTAAGTGTCTCCATCTGCCTAGCGACATATCGATACTTCTATAGTCTATATGTAAAAACTGTATTTATTATATATTATATTTATATATATTTATATTTATATTTATATATCCACTATACAAAAAAAACGAGTCTTAGAATGTGGTAACTTAAGTGCATACATCCATTGAACGAGAAACGTGTGGGAATCTTAAAATGTGCATCTTCTATTCCTCGACAAGACCGGGTCATGTTTTCACGCAGACCTAAGGAAAAGGATTGCAAGATCCAAGTGGTTGTTCTCTCATTACATTACATTACATTAATTTTACATTTACGTTACACTACATAAATTTGGCTTTGAAAAATAATAGATTTAGATTACATTAGATGGCATTAAATTAGGTTAGCTTGCGTTGGATTAGATTCCATTACATTCGAATGCATTAGATTAGTTTACGGGTGTTGACAATAGATTGCATTACACTGTGGCGCATTAAATTCACAACACTGACAGTGAATATTATGTGTGTGTGCGTGGGCATGCGAACGCGTGGTCACAGATGAAACCCAGCGGGATGGACGCAGCGGAGTTTGAGCCCGCGGGGAGAGGGAGGGGCGGGGGTACAGGTTCCAGGTGAAAAATCATTTGCAACCAGGGAGGCCCAAAACCAGTTCGGCATGAAAATCATGCAAGCTGCATCCAGTCTCCCGGCAACACATTGCTAAAGCAAATCCAACTCCAGCTAGCAAGCTGGCTTTCGTGATATAGCTTCGTTGCCTGCCACAGCCATTCGTGGTCCTTTTGGATTTCCAAGAAGGCCTCTGGATCACAGCCCAACAGACTGCATCTTTTTTGGCGCAGCACAGAAAGGCCTCCAACAGGCTTTTCAAGCCTGGGGACGACCGTTGAGCTGCTGACTTGTCTGAACGTGCAGCTCTTGCGTACCCCGAACCAAACGATTTTGCCTTCGAAACTGCAACTTCGTGGCTGAAATCCTTGACTTCTTGGTATTGTCACTTGGAAGCTGTTTAACAAGGATGTTACAACGTAACATCATGAGCATCTTAGAAGTTGTGAGAAAACATATTTCAACGTAGCATCAAGAGCATCTTAGAATCTACTTGAAGATGATGTTGCAACGTGGCATCAAGACCTTTTTGGGAGTTACTTGAAAAAGATGTTTCAAAGTTGCATCAAGAACGTCTTCGGAGTTACTTTAGAAAATTCAGTTGATTGAGAAGGTCAGTTACTTGACAAAAGTGGAAAGTCAGTTACTTGACAACATTCAGAATGCACTAACAGGAACGCAAAGCAAAAGAACGGTGTTACCCCCACGAACCCCCACTTAAACACCACCTCTCAAAAACGAAAGAAGGCGTGGCAGAAAATGAAAATAAATTAACTGCTACAGGGGGGATTAGATCGCGCTCTCCTTGCGTTTACAGGGGACGGGGGCCAGCAACAACAAAACCACAAAGCCGCAAAACGGCACCACCACAAACACAACAAACACCGCAAACACCACAACCACAACAACCACCACAACCACAACAACCACCACAACCACCACAACCACCGCAACCCAACAACCCAACAATCCAACAACCCAACAACCCAACAACCCAACAACCCAACAACCCAACAACCCAACAACCCAACAACCCAACAACCCAACAACCACAACAACAACAACAACAACAACAACAGCCACAACAGGCACAACAACATCACTCACATCGAAGGTCTCTAAGGAGACGAATGGATAAGTGTCCTTGGCCAACTCCCAAGCTCCAAACTGTGTTCAGATCTTCCTTAGGGAACCGAAACGCAACACCCAGTAAGCGCCCACCAATTTTTCAATAACCTCAGCACTGGTCACCGTGCACACAACCCGCCGCACTTCTCAGCCCACTGGCCACAAAAAAATATTTTGTACAAGATTTTTTCAGCGCACGGAGTGCCTCTCATTAACTGTCCAGCTGGGGGGCGATAACACAGAATGGTAGGAGGGACACGCTGACATAGGATGGTCGTGGGATGGAACTGGGATAGGACATGAGGAAACAAAAAACATTGATCAACACAATACATGAAACAAGGAAATAGTTGCATGAAAACGATACTGTAGCCAATTACCACAATTTTCGTGACCAAGAATTCGAATCTTTTGCCGGCTGTTTGCTGTTAGATCTGTACACCTTACACGGAGGAAATCCCTGGTAAGAGGCACAGTTGCAACTTGGCGGGCAGTATGTTTGTTGCGAGTTTGCACCACTTGTGTGTCCAGGCGAAACAACATGTAGGGACCTGCCTGCGACATCGCTGTACAAGGTGTTGGTGTGATCTAATGTGAGAAGTGCAGCAGTGCCGTGGCACATGTACGGAAATTAGGGTCGACACGCTACTTTACCGGCGCGCCGTGAAATACGTCCTCGCGAAACGTTGTGAAACGTCGGGAAAGAAGCGCGCATACGTGCCTAGCCAATCTTGGTTAGCAGCTGTGGGTTGCATACGTTGTTATGACGTCACGGTAAAATGTGCAAATACCTCTTCTATTCCCACTTTTTCTTGGTTTGGCTGGAATATTCTGATCCGACACCATCATTCGCACCAACAAATTGTCACACACGTTTATCTTGGTTTACAAACATGTTTGGTCAACATTTTTCGCTCGATGCTGCCATCTGACACTCGCGCTCCAATCTTCTAACGGTGCAAACACCGCCGTGGCTCGGACCCAACGAAGTTTCGAGCCCCACAAGCATGACACAAGAATCATACGGATGATGCAGCTTCATGGCCGAAGATGCCCGGGGTATGAACCGCAAGCACAACCAAAGCAAAACGCAGCAACTCAGGAAAAATCCGTTCATCATTGTCGGAATATATATCTACTTCCCAACACACCACGTCAACCAGGATGCTTCTCCGTTAGGTGATTCCCTGGCGGTTCCTTCTTTTTTGTCCACTGCCCCTCAAAAAAAAACTTGAATGCGCATCTTTTCGCGAAACTCTACTGTAAGCCCGTATTTCCAACGCTCTTCAACAAATTCCAAGCCACTCATGAAATTACACTAGCGCAGCTTCATGTTTTCGTTCCACTTTCGATGGTTAAAACCTGCCTCGATACCGACCAGCAGCTTATAGAGGTCAAACCTGTGAACCAAATCAAACACGACAATCATGTATATCCCGCATGTGGGTCAAGTGTCCAAGCCAGCCCCTACTGCAAATCAAGCGCAACTGCAACTAATTTTGACCGTAGCCGTAGCCTGAGCCAGCTTCCTGGCAAGCAGTGACAAGCACCATGTTCTTTTGAAACTCTGTTTGGTAGGCAGCAGCAACTAGCTCCCAACTAGCGCGTCACCAGCCCCAAATGGTTTCGATTTCTTATCTCGTGTGGAAAGCGGTCGGCAACGTCCTTCGGGAAGGTCACGGGAAGGTCGCGGTGGCATTCACCAGTTGCCAGGAAACATGCCCTGCAACCAGTCTATCAGATCCGGAAAAGCAACGCTTGGGGCAACCAAACAAAAGATGACTACAGGTGTTTCGTTTGCCCTCAAAACTCTTTGAAGGAACGATGCCTAGACCCAAATGATGGTTCACATGATTTGTCTGCGTGGCGACCATGTTCCAAATGCCCATTCGCCACCGGTCCTCACCTGGACTGGTGCGTGGCGAAGGCCAGGAAGCAACCCCAAGTGCCCTGGCAGGTCGTAAAGGTGAAGATACACCTGCCGATCCCCCCCGGGCTCTTTGTCAACCACAAGCAAAACATCGGCTAATTTTTCTGTCGTCGAATTATTTCCAACACCGTTCCAAACAGTCGAAGTTGCTACAAAAATCCATCGCTGCGATTGTATCATTTTAATCTGGGTGGGCGATAAGCTCCGAAAGCTGGGGGCACCGACAAAATCACAACACCTACCCATTTCATGACTACGACCCCAGCCTCTGTGTTAATTCAATTTTGTTTCAAATCAAAGCACCCAGGTTACTCCCGGTCAGTCATTTTAGCAAAAGTAAAATTTACTTCTATAAAATCAAAACCCAACACGCACAACTCCCAGCACTCCTGTTGGACCCAAATGCAAAAGGGATATGGTCATGATACCACCCCGTTTGTGAAAGGGATAAGAATTGGATCAAGTTTCATGAAACCATCCCATTTTGTGGATATAAGAACCGGATCAAATTTCATGAAACCGCCACATTTTACAAGGGGCCCCATGTATCGTGCCAATTTCCACTAAGCCCCTAGAAAGAAGAAAACACATGAACCATCGAACATCATTGGGCCATCTTCCACCTGCGTCCCGTAGAATCCAGAACCCCAGCTTACATAGGCTGTTTCTTTTAAACAGCTGTGTCGTCTGTAGAATCGAGACCCCCAGATTGCACAGGCTGTTTCTTTCAAACACCTGCGTCCCCTATAGTGGCCCATGTAGAATCAAGACCCGAAGGTGCATAGGGCACGTGTTAGTACACCTGTGACTCTATGACCCCTATCAAAAAAGGACACCAATGCTCCCTTTAAATCACAGCCCAAAAGGTTTCAAGTTCCCAAGATATGCTCAAACACTATTAAGAAATGCCTTTTTAGAAAACTCAGCTACCCTGATTCTATCATGATGCTTGAAAGACGTTGCTAAAAATTTCCTCGCGCGGCTTCATGTTTTGGTTCCGGTTTTGAACAGTAGGGCACGCCTAGATACAAACCAGCAGCTTATAGAGGTCAAACCTCTTCATCAAATCAAACCAAACAATCATGTAGATCCTGCATGTGGGACATGGGTCCAAGCCAGCCCCTACTACAAAAAAACGACACTAAATACGTCAAATCAAGCGCAACTAATTTTGACCTTAGCCTCAGCCAGCTTCCTGGCCAGCAGTGACAAACACCATGTTCTTTTGAAATTCCGTTTGATTAGCACTAGCTGACAAACTAGCGCGCCACCGGCCATAAATGATTTCGATTTCTTATCTCGTGTGGAACGCGGTGGGCAACGTCCTTCGGGAAGGTCACGGGAAGGTCACGGTGGCATTCAGCAGTTGCCAGGAAACATGTCCTGCAACCAGTCTATCAGATCCGGAAAAGCAACACTTGGGGCAACCAAACAAGAGATGACTACAGGTGTTTCATTTGCCCTCAAAGCTCTTTAAGGGGGCAATGCCTAGACCCAAATAACGTTTCACATGATTTGCCTGCCTGGCAGCCATGTTCCACGCCGCCACCGCCAAATGCCCATTTGCCACCGGTCCTCACCTGGACTGATGCGTGGCGAAGGCCAGGAAGCAACCTCAAGAGCCCTGGCAGGTCGTAAAGGTGAAGATACACCTGCCGATCCCCCCCGGGCTCTTGGTCAACCACAAGCAAAACATCTGATAACTTTTCTTGTGACAAATGATGTCAAACACGGTTCCAAAAAAACTCACGCCTTTCAAAAAGTTCCTAGCACGTCTAGTCTTCACGTTTGGGTTCCACTTTCGAAGATTACATTCCGCCTAAAGACGGGCCAGCAGCTTATAGAGGTCAAGCTTCTGACCAAAACAAAATCAACAAGACAATCATTTATATTCCGCATGTGGGACATGCATCCCATCCAGCTGCAGCCAAACGACCAAATACGTCACAATCAAATGCAACTCATACTAATCTTAGCCTCAGCCAGCTCTTTGGCAAGCACTGACGTGTACCATGTTTTCACAAGCTCCGCTTGATTGGCAAGTGGGTCGCAACTAGCGCGTCATCAGCTTTCAAAATGAATTTCATTTCTTATCTCATGTGGAAAGCCGTGAGCAGCATCCTTCGGGAAGATCACGGGAAGGTCACGGGAAGGTAGCCATGGCATTTCACCAGTTGTCAGGAAACATCCTGTAACCAGTCTATCAAATCCCGACAAGCAATGCTTAGGGGCAACCAAACAGGAGATGACTACAGGTGTCTCTTCAAGGGAGCGACGCCTCGAGCCAAATGAAGTTTCACATGATTTGCCTGCCTGACGTATTCATGTTGGCGGCCATGTTCCACGCCGCCACCGCCAAATGCCCATTCGCCACCGGTCCTCACCTGGACTGATGCGTGGCGAAGGCCAGGGAGCGACCTCAAGAACCCTGGCAGGTCGTAAAGGTGAAGATACACCTGCCGATCCTCCCCGGGCTCTTGGTCAACCACAAGCAAAACATTTGATTATTGCTCCATCGTTGCTTAAATTGCTCTCGTGTCCTTTTCCTCCCACCGGTTTGCATTACAGTTTTGGCGGTTTTTTTTCTTCTGCTTCGCTTGGAATATCTGCAACGGCAAACAATACTTTGACCTTTTTGTTTCCGGAACCGAACGAATTTGAAACTTAATTTGCTTCCTTCTATCATTCACTGATGGGACCAACATTTGTTACCAAATTAAATTTCTGTGTCCGAAGATTCTACGTGCGCGATGGGGAAAATCACCATACACAACGGGAAAACATTGCAGCACACCCTGGAAAAGAAAAGCTGGGGACTGTGAGCACGAAGTTTTGCTGAAATTGTATATAAGATGGGAAATGCTTCATGTCAAACATGGTTTTGCGCCTTTACGTTTACAAAAAACGAGACCTGAATGAAGCAGTCTGTTGCAAAATCTCTGTGCCACAAACAAACGATGTGTAAAGAAGCGGGCACTGTTACCGCCAAAGAGAATGACACACTTTTCCAAAACGTCATCAATGAAGGCAGAAAAAATGAAAGGACCAATATGTTCCCTAAGAATAATTGCGTTGCTTTTCAGTCGATGGCGCTAATTACAGATGGTCACTGACTGGCTGTAACGCGAGCATTGCCTGTTGGAGAAAACTTGTTTTCAGAGCCAACTTGTCAAATGTGAGTTGTACCAGCTTACGTTCCGGGACGCTGCCACACACCGCTTTACAACGACGCTTGTCCGTCAAGTTAAGTATCTTCCTTGCACAAAGCAATGTGCGAAAAAAAACGCCGGAGACGACGCGAACCAAAATTGATCCAAACCAAGAACAACTGGACGTGGCTGCTAGCAGCCACACCCGCAATCTGTCCTAGCGACCTGTTTTTGGAAGTCTCGGCCTTCTGTGGCGCTGCCCGAACAAATGAGGTTTTGCTGGCAACCTCCGGCTGTGCGAACTACACGCTGCCACAAAAAAATTGATCGTTACCCGGGGCCGGGGCAGCCCCAAGGTCCATCTTGAAAAGAATTTCTCATGTCTATTTCTGCGCCAATGGGTGTTCAGAAGATTCCTAGCCAAGCAATCCAACGCTCGCGGGCCAGTGCTCTGATCTGCGTAGCGCCATGGAAGGCATCACGAAGCATATGTAAAATGCCCAAGCGACATGGCAAAGACATTATTCCCAAAGAAATGGTTTTTCTGCAGGCCCATTCGTAGCGGTCGCAAATTCCGGGAAGGCGACATCAAACAAGTTTCTATGGCCTCGTCAGCCCTGATCAGCAAGAAAAATTCAAAGTGCTGTATACGACTCCAAAGCATCCCTAAGCTGTTGCAGAGTCATGGCCAAAGCATTTCGGGCGGGTCTTTTGAAGTTCGCTCCCATGGAATGTAGCAAATATAGGGACACTTGTATGTTGAATCTTGGTTCCCTCTTGTTGTTCAAAGTGGAAGTGTTCGTCATTCGGAAACGGGAAGAAAAACTGGACGGCAAATTCAAGAATTGTCCAATTTGCAAACTGCATCTAGGCGCTGCATGCAGGAGATTTTTTTCTGGACTTGTTGACGCTGGCAGGGTTCGACCGGTTTTGTCTTTAAATCTCGGAAGGTCAAATGTGCCGCCCGCAGTAGGGTTCAGCAAACGAGTGATCAGGCCTTGAGGGTCACCTCAGGATAAAAAAGGGCGATAACGCCGTGATGTGCAAATTGTGGTTGTATAAAACCGAAATTCATATGATTCTTCCGCCATTACCGGCGGCAACCCGACAACCCCAGCACTGAGGGACCACATTTACAACATGCTCAGACTCCACCTTGACGAACTCCAGGATTGCAATGGTGAGCGACATACCACAACAACAGGTGATGAAAAACCAAACCCATACTACAAAGTTCCAAGTGGACATCTGATGAAATGACAAGTAGATGCAGTGCGCAGGCGCGATCAATGGCAGCAAGCAAGAAAGAAATCAAATTGACTCGTGAAATTCATTTTCATGACATACACAGCCGACCAATGTCACATGACATACATGTTGAATCTTTGACCGGGTTCCACAAAACTCTGAAACAAAAACTATGTTCCATCCACACGGTTGGTTGTGTCTGCAACAGGTAACATTGGTGGAGAACATGCGAGCAATGAAGAAACATTTGAGACTTTCAAACTTTGTGACTTTCAAACAAGTGGCATGCAACATGTTCCAAACAATCATTATCGTCAGCGTTCGCATTTATGGTGCTCCGTATGCGCCATTGCCTGTAAGACATGAACGCACACCGAGTTCCAAAAGATTAGGCAATAGCGCTGGTACCAACACAAAATTGTCATCCAAACGTCCACAAATCTGTCGTCAACAACACCATGTTCATGGTAAATTAAACATGATCATGTTCAACCACGCAGCATGATTGCACGAAGGTCACTTGTGTCATAACAAATTTGTTAAAGGGCGCACACATCCATTCCTATTCAAAATCAGATTGTCCAAAAAATGCGCAACAACATGTACGTAACACCGTGCTGAACTCTGATAACGAGGACAATATACAAAAAGGAGACATAGCCCCATCCTCGAAATTGATGCATCAAACTTCCCGTAGACGGAGCAGTTACAAATTAGAACCGAACGGAAATGGGTACACGTTTTCTTTGCCTTCAACACGTGGACCCATCAAACCACCTGAATTTTGTTGCTGTTAAGAAAATGTCGACGACCCACCAATCTTTCTTCTCGTGAGCAAAAGTATAATTACATTTCGGTAGTAGCCGGTATTAAACAAATTTTCTATTTTTGCAACGTGTTGCATCATTTATTTGACCCTTCGAGCGCAAAAACACCACCAATCCATTGTCGCCACGCGTCACTTTATGTAGACTGCAGTCCTTTGATAAAAAAATCGTTCAATCACATTGTTTGCGCTTCACAAAATGGACTAGCAGTCATATCGATTACATATTCAATTTAATGTAATCGAACCCATGCGGAACAGCACCATCTCGCTTCCGACCATTCCAAAAAAAACAATTCTGATATATATGATGATATTGGCATCAACAACTGGTCCAAACACGTTTTGGTATTCACGGTCCATGTGCGATTTGTTGGTCATAGAAGCCACTTCATATCAACAGTTCACGCTGGTTTTTTCGTTTCCGCCAGGGAATCAACGAGTCAAACAATCCAGATCAATTCCTCGGCGAAACCAAACGTGCATCAGTCGTGTACATACCATCAAAAACAACTCACATGACTTGCTGTGGCATACACGAGCTAAATCAGGAAACTACACCTCAAACGTTCGTATATGAGCGTTTCTGTCATACAGCTGGTAAACCGAGGACTGCTCATTGGAAATGCCTCGTGGTATAAGATTTTTGACACACATCAGGGTTGTACATATCAAAAGTTGACATTGATTTGTTGGCATACATGTGGTAGATCTCAATTTTACATTGCTAAAGTCGCTAAAGATCGAATTATTTCCTTATCATTCAGCAAATACATTTGGAAGTTCATGACCTGGTTTGAATGCTATGACGTCTATACGCTCACAATGCTGTATTAAATTTCAAGGTGCGAAAAAAATATCGATATTTTGTACTAAAAATGCCGATACGTTATCATGTGGAAGATTGTGGCAATTAATTTCAACCTTGTTGAAGTTGTGATCTAAGATTTCACCCATATATAATGTTTAAATGTAGGAGTAAAACCGCGAATTGCATCATAATTTTTAAGATGTGGGAGTGCATGACGACGTCGAAATACACCATGTGGAGGTCTGACTTAACTCACGACTATATTATTTCCATGATGTGGTGAGAGCTTGCGAGACGTGATGCCAAAAAAAAATAATGATGCGCCATACAACCGGAACATGCTGGGCATGAGGTACAATCCCCGGGCAAAAGACAGAATGTTCCGGTCCCTAATGTTTGGGCAGCCCCATTTCATGAAATGTCAGGTCAAAAGCTATCGCACATCATATCACAACATGGATGTGAATACAACCGGTGCGAAATCTGTGCCTTTTTTTCTCCCAAGGCCCAACCTTGCTTTTCGGTACACCTTCAATTGCTGTAAATATCCCGTCTTTTTCACCCTAAAATATTTTCAAGTGAAACCGTGGCCGCGGTAGATCAATGTCATTTAAGTCGTGCACAAAAATTGTGGGACCCTAAGTTCCTTGTCCAGTGGTGCAATTTTTATTGCCGTCTGTATTTTTTTCTTCCCGCATTTTCAGTCTCAGTCTTTGAACAGAGACCTAGTGCCCCCTAACCGGACTAAGGGCACGCACTCACATGAATAACCACCAAAACACCAATCCACTTATATCATTGAATCACACATGTCCATCCATAGTCTAGTTAATTTTTTTGAATCAATCCCATAGTGCAAATTTGCAAGTGTTTCAACCAATGACATGTTTGAAACCATGGCCGAGGCTGTGGCAACTCTTCAACGCGCAGAAGGTAGAACAGTCCATCACTCTTCTTACCGCTTCGTAGGCCTACCTGATCACAGTGCTGTTGATTAGAATGCGCTTGGACAAGCTATCCATAGAAAAAATGGCGTAATTTCTATTTTGTTCCAAGTGGGTTGTATCGTTTCTCGAATTTCTAGAAACTGGCAAGCCTTTGGGCCTCATATTTCATATATTTTGGTTGAACGCGCAGGTCCTTCTACGGCATAAGTCGGCATAAGGCGCTTCTTCAGATGTAGACAAATGGGCGTTGTTCTGTTTACAGGCAAAGCTGCACATCGCCTGGAGTGCCGTTGGGAACATCCAGAAAAGCCTTGGAAACATTGAAAAACGATAGCCTACAAGAATGTAAGGGCAAGCGTTTGTTCACCTTGCTCGGATCCAGATGGAGGAACTGGAAACGTATTCCCAAACATATGCGGCTGCTTTTCGGCAGTGCTATCCTACACCGAACATTTAGGTTCTCCCCTCAACGGGAAAATTTATTACCACTGCGGATGTTGACCCCAAACACTCTTGTTAGATAGTTTTCATATAAGAAGCCAAACAAGCAGTTGCAAAGACATTGTTTGACATCAGGCCGTTGTCCTGGAATTACATTGTTTCTGTCTTCGCTTTTTGATTAGGAGTGGCATAATAGAACACCTGGAGTATCCAACAGTCTGACTCTGAGTCTCGTTACTTCAATTTCCACTTGTGTCCTTGGGGCTGCTGATTTACGGGCACGTGGTGTTCAGCTGAGTGAGAAAACATGGGCCACGAAGGTTCCAACTAAAAAGAACGCAGGGAAGATTAGCTTGACCTCCTTCACCCTTGGTCAAATCAAAAAAAAAAAACGGTAGTGAAGTAGAGGACTGTGGAAAACGTTGGTCCCCTCCCATTGCGCCAAAACGTTGGTCCCCTCCCATTGCGCCGCTCTACGCCGTGTGGTTAACACCCTCCCTTCCACGTCGGCTCCCAAGGAATCCAGCGCGACCTCCGGCCACCGAACCAAACGGAACCGTGAATCATGGCAAAAACGCCCGCCAAAAAATATAGAAACTTGTGCAGTAATTCTGGGACCCCGGCGGCTTCTGAAACCGTTGCTGGCGATTGAACACACGATGTTCGGTATTTTTTATAAAGTTGGTCTTCGCCAGTATTCTAAAGAATCGACCGCGAGCTCGAGGGTACCGGCACTGCATCCCCCTTCGAATTCGGCTCGTCGCTCGAGGGATGAGATATCTAAGGTATAAACGCGACCCCCCAAGGCATTTTGAAACCTAGCTTCTCTAAAATCAGAACCTCAAAGCAAAATATGAGCCCGTATTCTCTGTAAAATGAAGGCGTTCGAACTTTGCTTTTTCCTTAAAATTTGTTTTCGCTAACACTAACCTTGCCAGTCAGATTCCGTTTCGTGATTCCTTGTCGTTCTGCTTTCCAACTCGCTAGCGGAAGCCGGAGGATGTGATTTTATAGGGACCAAATTTTTTGGAGGTCGGGGGGGTCCATCTTGTGCGCAATATGGCTGTATAGGATGGCGGACATTTCATTGCCGGAACAGTCGTAGCAAAACGCACGTCCACTCGGCCCGCTAAAGAAATAAGCGTTTCTTCTCTGTTTTGCGAATGCTGTGTTTCCGGCCAGGTCACCTTGACAATTTGCGCTCCCTTGTCATGGGCGGTCCAATGTTTTTGTGAAGCGGTTCTGTCCACATACATTTTCGAACCAAACATTCTCAAAAAAAAATTGGGCGTCGTCGGGAACAACTGAAACTCTATAAAATCAAAGCCCCCAAGGTCTACTAGAATCCGACACGTTTCCAAAAATGTTTCTCTTCAAAATCATGCGTACCGAGGACCCCCATCCTATAGTTCCCGAAGCGCCCACAAAAATAGTATTTTTCTTTTTACCAACCCCTAATTTTTTGTGGAAAAAACTCCAAGGTGGGTGACATGGCAAACCTTTTGTGGTAGATTTTTTGTTCTACAATTCTGGAAAATTGCCTTGATTTTTTGAAGTATTTCCATTTTGACCCAGGAGACCTTTGTCACTCCACTCACTACCTAAGCCCAAGTGGAAAATTAAGACATTTTCATCACACTTTGGCCACATAAAAGTGTTGCCACCAGACAGTGCAGCACCTTTGCCGCACCCTTACCACGGGTTTAGCACCGATTTTTTTCCCACATTTTTTTTACCACAACGTTTGCCACAATTTTTGCCCCACAATTTGGACGGAAACATGCACACTTTACCACGGACAACGTTTACCACAAGATCTACCACATTTTTTTGCACAAAACTGCGGCTGATATTTTGAGCAAAAATGCAAAGGACTTAAGTTCCATTTGGGCACCATTGTGGGTCCGTGGTCTTCTGGGTGTGTTTTGATTTCACTTCAATTGTGTGTGAATGTTTATGTTTATGTTTGTGTTTGTGTTTGCGTTTGCGTTTGTGCTTATGTTTGTGTTTGTGTTTGTGTTTGTGTTTGTGTTTGTGTTTGTGTTTGTGCGTGTGTCTTCCAAGTGTGTGTTGGGAAGGCTGTGAACATTCAAATGGGACAGCGTAGCAGCAGAGGGCAGTAGAGGCATTGAGTTTGAGGGACTCAACTGGCGACTTGCACAAGAGCACGTGAAGATGCGAATCAAACAGCACGACCAAATCCATAGGAAAAATCTACATGTGCGCTAAAAGTGCCCTGTGTTCAAGCAGGGTTCTCGGCGGCAAACAATTTCAAAGGTTCGCAATTTTTTTCCTTGTATCTACTTGTCCTTCACCAGCCTTGTCTCTCCAAAATCATTGCCTGAGATTCATTTAAACAAGTATGTGCGGTTCCACGCCGGTGCCTGTATCCAATTTTCGGCAGGCCCCTACCTTGTGGAGAAGGTTCCAATTCTGGCGCGATCGACCTTATCCCACCTTTCATAGACATATCTCACGGGCTTACTGCCAAGACTCAGTGCATTAGCGAGACCTGTACGCCCAAACTTCGCGCGGCGGCACAACAAGGACACAAGCAAACGGACTACAACCGGCTCAGGGAATTACAGTTTGTTTCCATATGATTGACCTAACGGCCCTCAGCCAAAGCAATTTTCACCTGCCAAAAAGGAGGAGCACAACAGTAATATGATTTCTGTCTGTCATCCCAGTGGTGTCCGGGCCGGGTTTCCGTTCAGCACGCGCATCGCTCAACGATCCGCCGGTAGCCTTCGATATAACCACTCAAATTCCAATATTGTTGGCACCACTGGTGTGCCCAACCTTATACATGCCCCACCTTATACCTCCCAGTCATGAACGATGACGTGGCATTATGGTCACGGACCGCCAAACGATGTTCTTCTCTGATATCGAATACGAGGTTGGCTGTCTATAGGTCAGATTTTTTTCACTCGGCATCGTCGTCCTATACCAGGGGATGGTGTTTGCAAACATCCTTTGAGGAAATGCACGGTCCATTACTGGGAAAGCGGCCATCAACGATACTGTTTGGAGACACATTTTTCTTGCGGAAATTTTAGGAGACACCTCGCCTAAGACCAAAATTTCCGCTGAAAGAACGCGTCTCCAGACGCAGTCGTTGATGGGCGTTTTCCTGGTAATGGACCATGCACCTCCCCGAAGGATGTTTGCAAAAACCATCCCCTGGTATAGGACGATGATGCCCATTGAAAAAAGCCATACATACATTCGTGCACGGCTGGGGCAAAAAGGGAAAAAAGGGTTTACACTACATTCACCATAAGCGCAATCAAACGACCCGTTCATATAATCATGCAACAGCGAGTCCTTATGCACAGGCACTTGAACAACAAAAGTCATTTAAAACATTTTGGCATCACATGGTTGCCGTGATGTTGTTCGGTGGATGATCACCGAAATCTGGATTGCACGGACAATGGCCATGATGATAATGATGACGACGACGATGACGACGACGACGACGAGGATGATGATGATGGATGATGGATGATGGATGATGCATGATGGATGATGGATGATGGATGATGGATGATGGATGACGGATAATGGGTGATGATGATGATGATGATGATGATGATGATGATGATGATGACGCTAATGATGCACATGGGAATGAAAAGGAAGAAGAAAAATATGAAAATGACCCTCAAAATCACAACGGATCTATCCCGAATGTAAAAAACATTGCCAGAATCAAAAATAAAATGAAGAATATGATCGCATGAAACAGAATAGTTGACCCAGTGCTGCTGTCTGAATCGAATTGGCGTTCCATGTTAATATGGTTGTGTTGGGTTAAATTGTTCGCACTTGTTCGCACACGGTCGCTTTCGCAGCCTGAAGTTGCTTGCATCTGCGTTGCAAATCGCCGATTGGCACGTGGCGGGCTCGGTTTCAAAGCTGAGATTTCACCTGGCTATGGCCGGGCGCGCCTAAAACTACAGGGTTCCCGGAAAAATAACGGGAAGGCAAAGGAAGAATAGAAAAGGAGGTGAAGGTGCCATGTGTCAGGAATTCGGGGATGCACAACGGAAAGTCACCCTGATGATGCTCTTGACGCGGGTGCTCCCAGGATGGGATGAAACCACATCACAACAATTTCCAAAAGACCTAAAACACGAAGAAAAGAACCGGTAATTTACGCTGATCATTCATGCGATTGGCGAGTTTTGTCTTGGCCGACACTTCGCTACAGGCAACCAGATGACAGAAGGCAGCGCTCGTGATTTGTCCACTTGGCGTTTTGTTGATAATTTCATCGGGGCAGTCCGAAATGGGGGAAACAGAAATGATGATCAAGTGCGGGCGCCCTATCGCCAGCACATTTGGGCGCAAGTAAGTGAGACCATGTTTTTCGTTCATAAGGTGCAGAATTCGGCACAAGTCATTTAGAACCCGTATCCAGACGCAAGCATTTGTGGTAACATCCATCCGGGCACCATTGTTTTTCAGTTTGAAACGACACGATCTGAACAGGCCGCCAACATCCTAAGCATGACTGACCTGCCACGTTCCATGCCACTACTTTGCAAAACCAACGGTTGCCAGATCTTCTTGATATATGATGCGCAAATGACCTGCACTGTTTGCACACTCTTTTGGATCAAACCACAGTTCCCGCTGCGTGGGTTTATGTTCGATGAGGGAGCGCAGAAATTGTACCATGTTTACTTGCCGGAATTATATGTGTCACATCCTGACCCTTACAAAACGATGCCGAACCAAATCAATTTCAAATTTTACATTTCCAACTCTATGGGGCGTCGGGAAAACGAACAGTGCAAAAGTGAATGTTTCACCCTTCCCGAGGGTTCCGGTCGTGTCTTGCATACGCCCTTTTCCCCGGATTGCAACCCATCCAACATTCTGAGCATGAAACGCCACACCATCCTCGTTCATATCAAAAAGGTAAAAATAAAACCGAAACGGAAACAAATTCAAGTGTAAATGTTATGCATTTCATTGTGACCATATCGTACGAGTTAACCATGGACAAAAACAGAAACAAAGGCAACTACAGTTTGAATTTGTTTACGCTTGCTGCTTGCCGTTTAGTTTGAAATTAGCTTTCGGGAACACACATGAAAAACAATGCATGAATGCTGCGAAATATGGCATGCAGGTGCCGCGCCAAATGTGCGATCCAGCCACATGGTTCCAACAATGCAGCCCCACGGGAAAATTGAGTTAGTGTTTTTTCGTCATGTGAAGAAAACCGTTTGCGAATTTATCGGTTTTGGTCGACCGTTCGTATTAGCCAAATCGTCGACGCGCACCCGTCAAACTTACAAGGGATGGCAGTTTCCTTGATTTGTTGAATAAGGTATTGGCATGTTCAATAGACGGCTGCCTTTGACACAGTGTCATCAATACATTTGGTGCTGGGTACGCAAAAATCCACTTAACAATCCGATGCTACTATATTGTCTTTAGCCAGCTGGTCGCATACCAATGACCAATGCCCTGCCATGGCGCAATCTGTCACAATTGAAATTATATTGTAGCTAATAGTGGAGGTGAATATAATGTGGATTCAACAAGACTTACAGTTCGAGCTGCGCAGCGCAACTGTTGATCAAAGACAACGCAGCATGCTGAGCCGAAGGCAAGTTGGCAAACAATTTATTGTTTTTTCATTTGTTTTCATTGCCTACAGAGAAATATGCATTTTTTTTAAGGTTTGTACCTGTGCTACATTCACAGCAAACAATGCTTTCAAGAAATTTGGATTTTCAAAGAAGCGCAGCCTTCCTAGCAAATATGTAGCATCCCCTTCAACCCAAAACGTTGTTGTCATTGATAAGCTGGTGGTTGTTTTGAACTAGGTATTAATCCTCTGCCATGTGTTTCGCGTTTTCCAGTGCAGCATTCTTGTGGTCTTTCTTTATCATGGCTATATTCCTTCAAACACATGTTGGTTCCTTCAATTCAAAAATTGGATACTTAACCGAAAGTTGCAATTTTGTTTCCACAAAAAAACAGTATATATGGCATCAAAATATGTATTATATCCTTTGAAGATGCAACATTCCTCTCAAAAAAAACACTTTTCTTTTCAACCCAGCTGCCATGTGTTTGGGAAGGAGCACTATTCATGTCAAGGAAAAGTTTCACTCACCAAAAACAAAGTTGATTCGGTTGCACATTTATTTGAAATCACACTATTTCTTGAACATATGCAACACTCCTTTCAACCACATTTTTTTTGAAAATAACACTTTTTTCAAACCCATATTTCTTTCAAAATATGCAACGCTCCTTTCAAGAAAGCCAGCTGCCCTGCATTTGTTTGGAAAGAAACACCATTTTTTTTGAAGGAATGGTTTCACTGACCAAACAAAACAACTGTACATCTCCAAAGGCTTCACGCCAATGAAAATTACACATTTCCAAGGAATATTTGCCAAGGAATACTTCTGCATGTTTAGCACGCACGATTTTTCCAAGGACTTGAGAAGGATGCGTTCAATACACAAATGATACCTTAGAGGCAAGATGGATGGGATTTGGTGTGGACTAGTCTGGTTTAATATGGATGAATCTGGACTAATCCTAAGGATCAAATCCTCAAACAAAAGCACGGACACCAACAAAAACAAAGAAACAAAAAGAAACAAAGAGACCAAAACAAAAACGGAAAAAAAAATCTCCAGACTAGTCTGAAAATGGCTAGATCCAAGTAGTCCACATGTTTTTTTGTTTTTTTTTCGTTTTGGGTATGGACTCAGCTCTATTTCCACTAGAGGAGGCTTGTGTATGGACAGCTAAAAGCCAATATTGCTTAAGATCATGGAATACCCTGCGCAATCAAGTTGGATGTCCACTTGTATTTGCGGTGTTTCAACCGAGGGTCACCTTCGAATGTCCAGGGAAAACTCGTTGAATCCATCTTCCAATGGCGAACAAATATTCACATCCATGTATTTCATACAATATTGAAACCCTGTGACCCGCTTCACAGTTCAAATTGCGACCAGGTCATATCAACGCAACGCCCCACCCACAAAATCGCAAATGAAAAATAAAACCGCTTCAACGTTTAATTTTTACGGGTAGGACTGGGGTTTATCCCGGAATGAAATTAACGTCACGGCGCGGTGAATTCTCTGCGCAGGTGTGCTACATCTGGTGGTCTGGAACGTATTTTCAAAAATCGGATGGATAAGTGAACCTTTGCGGACTTTATGCGTTTCGGCCATTTCCACTTTTTTACATTTTTATTTTTTTTGGCGAATCCGCGCTGTTCGTATGTCATCTTGCCACGGCCATGTGCAATATCACACCCTATGTAAATCTAAAATAAAAGTCTAAGAAAAATATGCGTTCCATGGGGCGGGGAGGATTTTCTACCTCAAGTAAACCCTGCATGGCAAGATTCCTTTGTTTCGTCTTAGTGTTCTCTCCAAATGGTCTCTTCGACCTTTATCAAGTCGCGCGGAGGCAAGTGCTCTCAATCAGCAGGAGGCACGCAATAATGGTAAATCATTCATATATATATATATATATATTTATATTTATTCATTTTTTATTTTTTATTTATTCGATCTCTATTGTTTCAACACTCCATGTCTGGAGCCTGTGGGCAGCAGACGTCCATGTTGTTATGAAACTGAATCCTTGGCACTAGGATGATGGGACCAATTTTTTTTTCAAAGGAAGCACACGCTGGCTCACAGTCTGTGTCACCAAACCAAAAAAACAGAGATTCAGAGAAAGTCTCTCTGAAGAAACTCGGCGCAAACCAAAAACCAGGCAGCTGCTGAGTGGACCTTCGTGAAGGTACCTTAAGGTCAACGTTGAGGAATTGAATTTGAAGGCCTGTTGGAAGGCTTCGAAGTCCCCCTAAGGCGCCTTCGAAGCCTTCCAAGGCACCTTAAGGGGGCTTCGAAGCCTTCGAAGGGACCCTAAGGGAGCTTCGAAGCCTTCTTCGGCCGAAGGTGGCTTCAACGAAGCCTTCGAAGCCACCATCAGGTGCCTTCGAAGTGTTCCTCAAAGCCCCCTTAAGGTACCTTGAGGAATTGAATTTGAAGGTGTGTCGAAGAAGCCTTCGAAGGTACTCTAAGGTGCCTTCGAAGCCTTCGAAGGTATGTTAAGGTGCCTTCGAAGCCTTCGAAGGTACCTTAAAGGGGCTTCGAAGGCTTCGAAGGAGCAGAACAGAAGAGGAAGAGAAGAGAAGAGGAAGAGAAGAGGAAGAGAGGAAGAGAAGAGGAAGAGAAGAGGAAGAGAAGAGGAAGAGAAGAGGAAGAGAGGAAGAGAAGGGGAAGAGAATAGTAAGAGAAAGAGAAGAGAAGGGGAAGAGAATAGTAAGAGAAAGAGAAGAGAAGAAGAAGAGAGGAGCAGAGACGAGGAAGAGAAGAGGAAGAAAAGCTGAGGATGTGAAGAAGAAGAAAAACTGAGGATGTGAAGATATGAAGATATGAGGTGGTTATTTCACTGATTGTGTACCGGTTTCCTAAGGATGCCTGGTTACGCACTATGCTGGCCTCCGTGATGGTATATTGATTTCCACCGCATCCTGAAGATCTTCTGAGAGCCGGGCGGGGCTTAGTCGTTTCTCCTTTTGTGAGAACATTTTTGGTTTCACTGCTTTTGTCTTATATGCTTTGTGACACAGGCCGTCAGCCAATGTGCGCTATTTCCGAGCAAAAAATGAAGATATGAAGATATGATATTGTGAAGCTTGATGGAAGCAGGAAGAAGAAGGGAAGAAGGAAGAAGAAGAAGGAAGAAGAAGGAAGAAGAAGGAACAAGAAGGAAGAAGAAGGAAGAAGAAGCAGGAAGAAGGAGGAAGAAGGAAGAGGAGTAGTAGTAGTAGTAATAATAGTAGTAGTAGTAGTAATAATAGTAGTAGTAGCAACTAGTAGTAGTAGTAGCAACTAGTAGTAGTAGTAGTAGTAGTAGTAGTAGTAGTAATAGTAGTAGTAGTAGTAGTAGTAGTAGTCGTAGTCGTAGCAGTAGTAGTAATAGTAGTAATAATAGTAGTAGTAGTAGTACTAGTAATAATAGTAGTAGTAGTAGTAATAGTAGTAGTAGTAGTAGTAGTAGTAGTAGCAGTAGTAGTAGTAGTAGTAACAGTAGTAATAGTAGTAGTAGTAGTAGTAGTAGTAATAGTAGTAGTAGTAATAGTAGTAGTCGTGGTGGTCGTGGTACTGGTAATGATACTGGTAGTGGTAATGGTAATGATAGTGGTAGTAGTAATAGTAGTAACAATACTAATAGTGGTAGTACTTCCAATGTAATAGGAATAATCGAAGGAAGTTTAGAAGTGAAACTTCCGACAATATGGACAGTTGAAAAGCAGAGGTGAGAAAAGTCAGAAGTGAGAAGATCAGAGATGAGTAAGAGATGAGAAAGTCACAAGAGATGCAGGTGCGCGAAAAGGTACGAAAGTCGCGAAACACTGTTTTTTTTCCAATGATTTGTGGCTCCGGAGGGTCGAGAAGTAGGCTCGCTAAAGCGGCGGGTGCGGACCGGTGCGGAGACATTTTGCAACGTGTCAAAAGAAGCTAAACGTGTGGGTTTTGCACATTTTCAAAAACGATGGCAGGCGTGGGACTTTTTTTTTGCTCGGAATAAGCGCACGCTGGCACAAGCCTGTGTCACTTGTCAATTGAATGAAACATAACAGAAACCAAAAATGAAATAACAAAACGCCCGGCGCTCAGTACAGGTCTGCAAGGAAGTAGTGCCGTGAGTCAACATGATCCGTAGGAACCAGTTTTGACTCATTCCGATCGGCAGAGCAATCAGAATAGATGTACAGGGCAATCAAAGTATGCGCACACCAATTCTGATACACGGTAGTCAAAAGTGCCAAAGCTTCATCACCCGCACCCAACGGGGAAAAGTGGCAGAAAATTTTACTATCGTTCTCATCTTCCGTATACCGTATTGCAGACAATTCTGACGCAGGTCATCAGTACCCAGTCATCATGTCGCCAAGGCAGCAAAGTCATTTGAAAATTATGAAATGTAGCTTTCAGCTGAACGACTCTTGTTCCAAAATTCCACCAAGCGCTTAATGAAAGAAGGCAGAGTGCCCTTGCATATTGCACTCGTACTCTTTACTTGAGATCGCCCGCGCCTTCCCAGGGTGGGAGGTGTATGTAAGCTGTGGCATCGCGATCTACCCCAAAGATCACACTATAGGCATCAAACACAGCCAAGCAAGGGAGGATCCACTCACCGAGCTTGATCAGCCCAACTGATGTTAGCCGAGAAAGGTGACCCCTTACGTGCATCGTCTCTTTCGCCTCTGAGCTGTATCCCTCTATTTTTGCCACTCTTGACACTCAACCTCACCTCAGACGATCCTCTCCTTTCCTCCTCGATCTTTGCCCTGTGCCCTGCCCTCCCTGTCAACTGCTCCTGTTCTTTCCTGCCCACCTCACTTCCTCTCTTCCTGGCTTTGTTTGTGTTGTGTTTTGTTGGGTTTTGTTGGGTTGTTGTTGCTTCTGTTTAGAGAAACTCCGGAGCCGTTCAGTCCGTGCCAAAGTGCACGTAGGTAGCCATGGAATGAAGCCATTGACAGGAGCCACAGTCAACCCGATAAGACATAACGAAGCTGAACATCCTCTGCGACCCTGGCCAGATAAGAATTTAGCGGACTCCAACACCTCTGCTCGGAGCGGGGCGGCCTACATCAGTTGAAGAAGCATCTATCTCCTGATAGCGGGACCGGCAATCTAAACAGCAGTATCCAAAATTGGAAGACATTTCGCTGAGGTGCGCAGTGAGCATGAAGCCATTGTATTTGTTGCTCGGAGGTTGCAAGTCTCGGCTAAACCCTGCGACACTAAACACCGAAATAGTTGGAGAAGAACTCAGGAGCAGTTCATTGGAAAGTCCGACCAATGAATAAGCTTTCAGAAGTGAGAGTAATGAATTGGGAATGGATAGATACAAGGCACAAGAAACTCGCTACTGTAAACAAGGGAAAAAGGAATTGTGAGCACCTGGACAACAGCCCCAGACCTGTAACAGAACTGTTGATGGTATAGTGAAGCTGCTGATACTATTGGGCCTCTTAAATAGCCAAAAGTAAGGGTGAGGAGATCATCTTGGGCTGATCCAGCTCGGTGAGTGGATCCTCCCCTTGCTGGGCTGTGTTAGTTGCCTACAGTGTGATCTTGGGGTATTTCGCTATACCACTCGCACATACACCTCCCCCCTGGGGGGGGGGTGGTCAAGTTCTAGCAAGGAGTTGAGTCCAAGATGCAAGGGAACTCTGTTTTCAACATCAAGCCTTTGATGGATTTGGAACAAAAGTCGTTCAGCTAAGAGCTACCTTTACAATTTTCAAATGACTTTACAGCCTTGGCGTCATGAGGACTGGGTGTACTGATGATTGGCGTCAGTATTGTCTGCAGTACGGTTTGTCTGAAGATGAGAACGGTAACAAAATTTTTCTGCCACTTCTCTCGGTGATGAAGGTTGGCACTTTGGCCACCGTGTATCAGGATTGGTGTGCGCAAACTTCGGTGGCATGCACATCTATTTTGATTGCTCTGTCGATCGGATTATGATGGAAACTCATGCCTGCGGATCATATTGTCTCTGGTTGACTCATTGACTCAGGGTACTCTGAATTTCAGGGTGTCACGAGTGGCTATCGGCACTACTTTTTTTTTTCCAGACCTATACTGAGAGCCGGGCGTTAGGTTATTTTAATTTTGATTTCTTTGTTGTTTCATTCTATTGACAAGTGTTCATTCTATTGACAAGTGACACAGACCTTGTGCCAGCGTGCGCTTATTCCGAGCAAAAAAAAAAAAATCGCTGTGAGAATTCCGTCAGTTGTATTAGGGTGCACTTTATGCAACCTCCCCGCTTCTTGATGAGCAAGTGCTCATGTCCTTTCAGGATTGCCATATGCAGCGAAGACTCCCAAAACGGCGTGGAAGCAAGCAATATCCACTTCTCATGTTCCCTTCGTATGGGGTGGTCTTCTCCAATGAATTTGAACACTTTGGCAAGGAGGCGTGCTGCTAATGACGTAGTGGCCTTTNCCCTTCGTATGGGGTGGTCTTCTCCAATGAATTTGAACACTTTGGCAAGGAGGCGTGCTGCTAATGACGTAGTGGCCTTTTGATATTCCCATGCTTTCCCAACTACACTTTCATACATGTCTCCGCCGACCATCCTTCTGCAGCCCAGCCAACTATCCAACGGCATATGGAAAATTTCCATGTTTGACTTAGGCTTGCGAGATTGAAGGAGAGTCGAGCNACCATCCTTCTGCAGCCCAGCCAACTATCCAACGGCATATGGAAAATTTCCATGTTTGACTTAGGCTTGCGAGATTGAAGGAGAGTCGAGCTAAGGGATGTGCTGGAGAGACAGTCGACAGCAGTTCCAGTGACAATGATTCAGAAATTTATCTTGCTCTCGTTTGGCCTTGTAGACGGCCAGTGCATATGCAGTAACCGCTTCCTCAGCTGCTTTCCATTCTGTCTTTGGAAGGGGCTGCCTGATCCATGTTGCCATTCACAAGGCTTAGAGCTCCTAATCGTTTGGAGTCGGAGCAGAGTCCACCGTTGCAGACTGAATTATGTCCTTTTTGGGTTCTTCCTGCACAGCTGGTATGTTCAAGCCAACTTGTAAGCCCTTCGGTGGAGGTCTGCGACCTTTGCGGAAGTATAACAACTATTCTAGCTTGTTGCAGCTTCCTTCACGCATCATGAAAGAAATACCTTGGCAGGGTCCAAATCTCCATATTGGACGCGAGTGCTGGATTAAACACATATTTGGAGGTAACATGTGGAGGTAACATGGTTTAGACATGGTTTAGACGCCAGCCTTCTCTTGTCACTGTATCTCTTTTTTGCTCGGAAAAAGCGCACGCTGGCACAGAACCTGTGTCACTTGTCAGTTGAAGTGAACACCAGTAAAACCAAAATGGAAATGACCTAGCGTCCGGCTCTCAGTATAGGCCTCTTGTCACTGTGAGTATCCACTCCGGCCAGCATAGCCCCACACTAGCTCAATATTTATCTGCCTAGGCAGGTAACTAGTGTCTTGAAGAAGGCTTTGTTATTGTGTAGTCTTCAGCTTGCGCTGGATTTGACAGCACAGCAATTACTAGCGGCGGTGTGGTATCTTCTATCCTTTGGAAGTCTAGGAGACTATAGTATTCATCTAATTCCATGGGTTTAGCATTCACTCTTCCATATTCTGATCTCACCTCCATGAGGTTTGTATCTATTCTGGACACACCCGACGTTAGGATTGCAAGCATCTGGACACCTCCCATGGCCCGCATATCTGGCGGTGACACTATGGTAGGAACAGTGACGGCTCGCAAGAGGCCAACAGTTGCTCTGGTGATTGCTTCTTGGTTCTAGGTTGGAGATGACTTTGGTTGCTCGCTGAGAAACCCATATCCCGGGCTAGAATATCATTCCATGATATGCTGTCGCTTCCGCGTGACTGTATTAGCCACCTTGAATGGAGCTGGGTTGCCATCAGGTTGTTTGGTATTTTTTGCTGTTCCTGCAGGTGGTTCCTCATCGCGGTTAACGTAGTTAGGGCTAACAGACCTGAGGTTGAATTATCTACTCCCACCGGAATGTCTTCAGTGTGCCTGAGAACTCTGTCCCATAGTGCAGCAGTCGTCTCCGTGGATACTTTCGACCCAAGCTGGGTGTCACCATCCCAGAAATATTGATTCTGACAGTCGTGTTGCCAGTATATGTACCTGAAGCCTGTCGGCACCGACGCTGGCAGGCGTGGAACATTTGAAGAGAATTTCGACAGATGCATTTTCGTGTCAGGCGCAGCACAAGAGACACTTCAAGCAAACATGTTGAGAGGTTGATTTCCTAAGAGGGGTTACATTTTGCAACATGAGATCTTCAGTTTGCTAAGATGATTTTGCGTGACAGGTGCAGCACTTCGTATGACCTAAACGACTTCGAAGCCGCCATAAGCCAGCTTCGAAGTCTTCGTCGAAGCTCTCAAGGTACCTTCGTCAAAACCGCTTGAGGTACCTTCTGAGCCTTCGAAGGTGTCGAAGCCGTCTTCGAAGGTTCCTTGAGGGGAGCCTTCGAAACCTCTTTGAGGTACATTCGATCGTTCGTGCCTGCGGCGGACGAAGAAGATTAGATACCTTCAAAGCAAGCTTGAAGTACCTTCGCAAGGTCCTTCGGCTGCTGCAACCCAAAAAGCACTTACCCAGCGCTCCGTTGATCTTCAGGACGTTGTAGGAATCCAAACAAGCCATGGGCACCGATCAAGCAGCAGGGTGGAGGATCCACCAACTGGAAACAAAAGCGAAATGGAATCAAAAGAAATGGACGTTAAAAGCGGACTCGTTTTTGGGTCCATACTTCTGATTACATTTAGAATGTTTGACAAAGGGTTCGACACAAAGATGCTTTCATACACAAGCGCTTTTTGCACTCCAGCGCTTTTGCACACAGATACTTTCTACACGCAAGCATCTTTTACACACAGATGCTTTTACACACACTTCTTACACACCGATGCTTCACGCAAAGGCTTTACACACAGACTTATACACACAGACGCTTTCATCTTCAGCGCTGGATCCACTTTCATTGTGCAGTCCCTCTCTGCGCGCCTCTGTTCAAAAAGGCCCAGCAACTGACAACGCAACATCAGAGTCTGGTGACACGCTCATTGACATTCTTCTTGTAAAAGGGTCTGTGTGCAAAGGTGCTTGCGTGTAGAAGCTTCTGTAAGAGGGTCTGTGTGCAAAAGCTTTTGTGTGCAGCGCGTCTGTGTGTAAAAGCTTCTGTGTGTAAGAGAGTCTCTATGTAAAAGTGTCTGTGTGGAAAGCGTCTGTGTGTACGAGCTTCTGTGTGTAAGAGGGTTTGTGTGCAAAAGGGTCTGTGTAAAAGCGTCTGTGTGTAAAAGCGTCTGTGTAAAAGCTTCTGTGTGTAAAAGGGTTGTGTGTAGAAGTGTTTGCGTGTAAATGCGCTTGTGTGTAAAAGGATCTGTGTGTAAAAGGGTGTGCGTGTAAAAGGGTCTGGTCCGCAAAAGCCTTTGTGTGTAAAAGCGTCTGTGTGCAAAAACTTCTGTGTGTAACAGGGTCTCTGTGTACAAGTGTCTGTGTGGAAAGCGTCTGTGTGTAAAAGCTTCTCTGTGTAAGAAGGTTTGTGTGTAAAAGGGTCTGTGTAAAAGCGTCTGTGTAAAAGCGTGTGTGTGTAAAAGCTTCTGTGTGTAAAAGGGTTTGTGTGTTCAAGTGTTTGTGTGTAAAAGTGCTTGTGTGTAAAAGGGTCTGCGTGTAAAAGGGTCTGTGTGTAAAAGCGTTTGCGTGTAAAAGGGTCTGTGTGTAAAAACGTTTCTGTGAAAAGCTTGCCAAAGTGTCTGGGACGTCTTCTTTCTCTCTGCACATTTCCCCATTTTCACACCATCACATTTTCACATCTTCGCATCTTCACATCTTCACCTCATCACATCCTCACATCTTCAAATGCTCACATCTTCATCCCTTCACATGACACATCTTCACATTTTCACATCTTCACATCTTCACATACTCATCAATCTCTTTTTATTTGCGCCTTATCCATTCACATCTTCTTTCTTTGAGACATCTTCATATATTCCTTTCTCTCTATGTTTCATGTTTTACGATCTTCACAGTTACATATCTCACTATACTTCTCTTCGCTCTCGGGCCATCCGTCGTCTAGTTTTACACACAGAAGCTTTTGCACAGAGAAGTCTTTACACGGGGCAACTTTTACACCCACAAGCTTGTACACATAGAAGTTTTTACGCAAAGACACTTTTACACAGAGGAACTTTACACACAGACGCGTTTATGCAGGAAAACTTTTACGCAGAGAAGTCTTTACTCATAGTATGCTGCTGCCCCCCCCCTCCGCAGCCCCTCCCCCAAAAAACGTTTGTTCAGTACATGTATGCTGGGTCAGTGTTAGGTCAACTTTGGAAGTTTAAGGGCAGTTCTGAGGAGATCTGAGGGGAAGATTGGTGATACCATTTTCATTTTCATTCTGTTTTAATTCAGATTGCTCATGTTTGATTTCCTTTGAACTCTTGTGGGTTGATTTTGGGGTGATTTTGAACTTTTTTGGATTGATTTTGAAACACGTTGAGGACCACTGAAACTTGATCTATGGCTGTTGACAGTGCAGGGCTTGTTGAACAATGCGCTCAGTCATTGAGTCGTGGACATGTTGAGAACAAACTTGACTTGCTTGCTTCCCCAACCCATCCCCAACCCTTCCCCAACCCTTTCCCAATCCTCCCCCAACCCTTCCCCAATCCTTCCCCAATCCTTCCCCAATCCTTCCACTCTTCCCCAATCCTTCCCAATCCTTCCCTAATTCTTCCCCCATTCTCCCCCAATCCTTCCCCAAATTCTTGTCCAAATCTCATGAAAATTGACCCAAATCTCTTCAAACACACACCTACATTTCCCCAAGATGGACCCAAATCTCCCCAAAACCCACCTAACTAACTTCAATGTCTTCCCAAGACTGACCTTAACCTTCCCAACATTCACCCAAATCCATCCGCTGTGCCATCAACTTGGCTCTCCGCAAAATCGACCCAAACCAGACCCAAACCAGACCCAACTTACTTTGCGTAAGACGCATTGGGCAAACGCTTTTTTGGGGAGGGGCAGTGCAGGGGGGCAGCAGCATCCTTTGATTTCCACAGCAGCTTTTACACACAGAAACTTTACACAGAGCAGCTTTTAGACAAAGAATACCCTTGTCACAGAATATTTTGGTAACGTCTTAAACTCGCCATTGTACCTCAGTTTGGCCGTTTGATTTTCATTTTGCGCGCGAGGATTGCATCGGGGTTTCGAAAACGCAATTTTCTTTTTGTTTTGGCAGTTTGAATTTCATTTCGTGCGAACAAGTTGCGTCTGAGATTGCAAATCGTAATTTTACTGCAGTTTTTGCACTGAGACCCTCATAACGTGCGAAAGGGCGCCGCCACGACGACAACAACAACAATTCGCATTTCACCACACATTCGTGCGTCCGACACGAACGATTTCCGCGGACGGGTTCATCCGGGACAAATGCATTTCACCACAGGTTTGTGCGTCCGACGCGCACGATCTTTGCAAAGGGTCGCGCAAATCCAAAAAAAAACAAAATCGCAATTTTACTTCAGTTTTTGCACTTCGTTTTTTTTCCCGGGAAACTTTCGCACCCGACAATCGCAAATCCGCATTTCATCACATGTTTGTGCGTCCGATGCGCGCGAAGGGCGGCAAGGGTTGCGTTTCGCAAACCAGTTTGGCCGCCCCTGCTGCCTGAAGAGGAAACTTAGAGAAACTTGAGGAGTAAGATTGTTGGTACGACGAAACTCAACGTGTTGATGTAGTTTTATTTCTGAAGAGTAAATCAAAGCATATATATATCTAAGCATGTGATTTTTGAGTGCATCAACATCTTTCATGTGGAAGCAATGTGATGTTTTTGATGTGCTCTCTCCACATATCAGCTCAAGTGAGCACAAATTTTTCGGCATCGTTCCTCGCCGCTTTTTCCATGACTGCCATTGCGACCCCGCCGCATCTGTCCGACGCTGAGAGCGACCTACCGGCACCTAGTCCGTCCATCGGTGCAGTTTTGGAATTTCCTGGTAGAACTACGGTTGGACAGATTGCTGTGAATTTATTCGACTTGGACTATACTGTCCCTGGACTTCTTAGATTCTCAGATGTGGGGTCTACTACAGTGGCGCCGACGACTCCGATTGCTGTCATGCGCTATCCGCGTATGATGTACATCCAGGTTGGAGCATACAGTGAATTCAAAAGAGCCGCCGAGCTTTTTAGTTCTCTGCAGCATGTGCCAGAGGTCCCCAGGGCCGTGCAAGAGACGACAGACAGGTTGCAAATCCGCATCTTCATGCATTTCGTCTCGCCCTTCAGAGCCCTTGATCAACAATCGCGGCACATCAGTATGCTTGAAGCTGTCCTGGACCGGCTGCGCCTTCGCCTTGAGCGCGTGGAATACGCGTATGCGAATGGATTGCCACTGCAATTGAGTCCCAGGCCCACTGCGCAGATGACATCATGGGACGAGGCGTACATTGCGCCTGAGGAACTTCACCCGCTGGCAGCGTCTGGTGCTGCTTCTGAAGCTGAGGAAGCTCCCGCCGGAGCCACCATTCCCAATGATCCCGCCTTGGAGGGCACAGATGCAGCTATGACGCCAGCGTCGTCTTCACATCCGTGATTTTGACCATTTTCGGCATTCGTTTGTGGACCGACCGGTCCTAATTTTGCCTCGCTCCCTTTTGAAAATTTTGTGTCTTGTTTCAGGGGGTTTTGGCGCTGACACAAAATCTCACTTCAACATAAAAACATGATTTTTCAATTTTGGGATGCAGTGAATCCGGAGTGGACAGTTGTTAAGTAGATGGTTGCATGTGCAACAGTTGCAAGTGCAACAAGCTTTTAGAAGCTCAACCGTTGACACTGTCTTTTCCAGCTGGTTCAAATCGAGGGCGAAAGTTTCATATTCCCGGAATTTCTGCCACTACCTCAGTTTTCAGGTATTTGAACTGAAGTCAGTCTTTGAGTGTTAGACCTGATGTCTTGGGGTTTTGAGAGTTGTCAAGTGACCTCTAATTGAGATCTCCTGCAGGTCGGAGGTGCTCACGTGGGCAGACTCTTGAGGGTCCAGGCCTCATCGTGATTGTCATTCAAAAGTCATGTGACTTGAGCGGCATGTGCTGCGTTGACAAGACACTGAGTTTGATGTCTTGTAGTGAAGTTTTGCGGAGGTGGCAGGCGCTGGACCTGTTTGGCGAAAGGCCTGAGCCTCCATTGAGTTGCTGCACAAGGACAGGAACCATCATCTGACTTGCATGTGTACAACTTATCCTTGTGTATTCAGAAATATTTTATGGAGGTTAGTTTTGAGCGGCAGGATCAGTGCTGTCCTGAGTATCTTTCCAATCGGCACGTGTGTGCAACTCAGTCGCCATGTGGCATTGAGTGGAATTGTGTCAGGTTTTGCATCAAGTGATGTTTAGCCAGATGGATAGTATCGCCTTGAATGCATGTAGAACCACTTATCTCCGGAGGTGACATCTTGATTCTTTGCCTGAAAAATTACTTCAGCCTCCCAAAGGTTGGTCTCTCAGCCTTGATGCTTTTTGAGCCATTATGTTTTTCTGTGCAGACTGTTTTGCAACAGCCGCTTTGACATCCGGGTAGCTTGATGGTGCATCGGTTGAAGCGTCCAATGCATTGGTTTGTTCTTTACAACCTTGTCGGTGTTCAGGGGAACAAGCTATGAGCGAAGGGCCTGAGAAGCGTGTACAGGCTGGCACATCGAGTGCAAGGCCTCGAAACTCCCTTTGCATCCGTAGACCTCCAACCAGAGCTGAGTCCAATCAAACTGTAGCAGACCTCTTTGTGAAAATTTTGACAGTTGCAGATCCCGAGATCTTGAGGCTTCTTGAGAGAGCCGAAGCCGTGATTAGAGAAGTGATTTTGCTCTGTGGGACCCCTCAACTTATTACTTCACTTGTGGATTACCTTATGGAATTGGAGTGTGCCAAAAGATACATGGACTCAGACAAAGCTGTGGAGCCTCACAAGTTGAAGGCAAAGACGACTCGTCCCGACATGCCATCCGAGCATTGCAGGGGTTTGGGAATTCTCCGCCAACGTGCAAGTATGCATTTCAGTGAGGACCTCGAATCCCTGGATCATCTTATTGACGAAATGATAACCATGAGCATGGATGGCGGGGAACCCTCAGATCCCCTAGTTAGGTTCATTTCCGAAGTCCAGATGACCGCAAACATGTTGTTTTTGGTCGTGTCAGATTAGCCCGAAAGGGAACTGATTGGTGTAGCAGACTCGGAAAATGAGCACCAAAGCAGGACTCAAATCTTGTATATCAATCCTAGCATTTGACAGGGACGTCCGTCACTACATAAGCCTTCCATTCCGTGTGCTTGTCTTGAGAGAGTGTTTTCAGCAAAGAATTCCATGAGGTCTGTGAAGAAAGTGAACTGCAGTATTTCCCGTAGGTTTCCGCTCAATGACGGATGGGGAAAATCCAGAAGAGGAGGCAAGAGACCTACCTCTGCCTAGGGACATAGATGGAGATGTCGGAAGGGACTCCGAAGCCGAAGAAGGTGAGCAACTCGAGGCAGTCGATCGTATTGCTTGGAGGAACCTTGACAGTGCTGCTCAAGAGATGGCCGAGACCATAGATGAGTTCTCAGATCAAGGTGATCTGTTCGGAGGACCCGACAATGAACTCCATTTCGAGCCTGCTGCAAGTAGCTCTGGCCAGTGGGAACATATCCCAGAGACAGAGCCTGAGCATAAACCAACCAGGCAACAGCTGGAGGCCTTCGATGGGATGATCAACCAAGCAATCCTGGGTGCCCAATTGAACGATGGTTTGACTCTTCCCTGGGAAGAGGGCATCTTCAAAGTTATTTTCCAAGATGAACCTCTTTGGAGCCTTCCAGAACTGCCTAAGATCGCCCAAGCCACTAGCAGAGATCCGCGTAGCAGAGGATGAACCTCCAGCTCTTGAGCCGCCTCTCAAGATGGCCAGAACCAGCGGCACCGTTCCAAGAATGTATGAAAGGGCCATAAGTTTTGGCTTGACTGACAGATCCGGAGATTGAACAAAACAAGTGGGCTAGAGGTTTGGAGAAACTATATACAATCTTCACTACATGTCCCAGAGGATGTCCCTCAGGCCTTGTACTCGACCCGGGCAACATGGATGATAGCCTGGACAGGATTTGCAAGCTTTGTGGGTCCCGCAGCCCAGGCACCATCTTGAAGAGAGCCAACAGCTTATTAAAGTACTGCACTTGGCACAGAAGCTTTTACTACCAAAGGCAGCCTTTTCCTTTTCGGAGTGTCGAAGTCGGCGAGTTTGTCTGGGAACGTTTCCAAGACAAGGCTAGCTACAGCACTCTTAGCTCTTTCATAGAAGCGGTGAATTTTGGAGTTCACGTACTGGGCATCCCCGCAGAGAACAAGAACATTGTCGATGCCTTCACAAAAGGAGTGCTTGACCAAGCTTCCTTGAAGCGACCCGGAAGAAAGCAAGCCCGGCCACTCACAGTCAAAGAAGTAACATATTTAGAGGCATGTCTCCATGATGCTGAACTGAGCGTCACAGACAGGTACGCTGCAGGGGCATTCCTATTCGCCCTTTTTGGAAGGTGCCGGTGGTCAGACCTGAAGCGGGTCAGCAGTTTTGAGTTAGACATAGCTACGGAGGGAAAGAAAGTGAGTGGCTTCGTGGGCTTCACAACCTTTAGCCACAAGACGGCGGCCATCGTTGCTAAGCATGGTCTGCCCATGCCACTCATCGCTCCGATTTGGGGACTCGAATCACCCCCCTGGGGGTTGGAATGGCACAAGGTAGCCAACCAAGCTGGCCTGGAACTTCATGAAACCTACAATGGACCAGTACTGCCGGCTCCTCTGAAGTCAGGACGCTGGGGCCAACGTTCAGTGTCTTCAAATGAGGCCTCGAAGTGGCTTTGTGCTTTGCTGTCCAAACTTGGGGGCTCGCTGGATGCAGTTTCTTCTCACTCACTCAAATGCACGACACTTAGTTGGCTGGCTAAGGCCGGATCAGATTCCGAGCACCGTTTGCTGCTTGGTCACCATTCAACCGGCAAGAGCTCCTTAGATGTATACTCAAGGGATGTACTTTCTGCGCCCCTGAGAACGCTTGAGGGCGTACTCAGATTGATCCGAGTGGGAGCCATGCAACCAGACAAGACGAGGTCAGGGCTAATGCAGGAGCCCAACAAGGTAGATTGCCGAGACCTTGCCGAAGATCAAGAGAAAGGCTCCCCTGTAGCACCCAAACAGGGAGATGGTAAGGATGATGACTCGGACTCCAGTTCAACCAGCAGTTCGGCCAGCAGCTCCAGCACTGATTCGGATAACGAAGATTCATGTGACGAAGAAGACCCCAAACATTGGTCCAAGCTATCCCAACGCAAAAGCCATGTCAAGACTTGGGACGGAGGAAGTATGTTTCAGCACAAAGTCAGCAAAGTGGTCCATCTTGAGGCTGATTCTGAGAGTAGGCTTTTCCATTGCGGCATCACCGCAACACTGGAACATGAGGCAATTGATTTCACCCCTTTCCTGGACACCAGAAAATGCAAACGGTGTCAGAAAGCCATAGGGGAGATTTGACCCAGCCGCTGAACGGTAAAAACTGCACGCCAAATCCTCAGAAGCGTGAGAATCAAGTCATNTGCAAACGGTGTCAGAAAGCCATAGGGGAGATTTGACCCAGCCGCTGAACGGTAAAAACTGCACGCCAAATCCTCAGAAGCGTGAGAATCAAGTCATTGCTGCAGCAATCCATGTACATTGACTCATTTGGGTGAGCTGATGCTTTCGGCCCTGACAGGTCTCCATGTGCCAGCTTTCACTTGTGAAAAACAATTCTTGTCTCAGACATGCCGGCACAATACTCTTCATCAAATGCAGCTTGATGACAAGTCCGTGATTAGACACTTGTTTGTTCTAGTTAAACGAATTTCACTTCAGCCTTTGCAGTAATGGCTGTGGCACCCAAAGAGGCCACATCGTTGGTGTACTCCACTGATGCTTTGCGTGACCGCGCTGCCAAAGCCGGCCTCAGTGCCGAAGAGACTGAAGCCATCATTGACAATAACGTCAAATCCTTGGCCCAAATGGCCTTTGCCATAGCGCCTCCGGGCACATCACCTTCTGAGCAAGCGGTGAGGGAGTTCTTCGGTGACAGGGTAGCTGTCAACCTAGCCACCATCACTTCAGTGAAGTTGCTGATCTTTGAAGCCCACACTTTGGTCGTGGCCAATATCAAAGCAGAAGTGACTAGGAAAGATGAANTAGCCACCATCACTTCAGTGAAGTTGCTGATCTTTGAAGCCCACACTTTGGTCGTGGCCAATATCAAAGCAGAAGTGACTAGGAAAGATGAACCTGCGACGCATAGTGTGCTTCCCTCTGCAGAGCGCGAAAGGCGCATCAAGGAGCAACAAGAACGCTTGAGAGGGCTGAGATTCAAGGGNGAAAGATGAACCTGCGACGCATAGTGTGCTTCCCTCTGCAGAGCGCGAAAGGCGCATCAAGGAGCAACAAGAACGCTTGAGAGGGCTGAGATTCAAGGGAGATGAAGAATGCGCACATGCAAATTATGACTTGGTCTTTTCCATGATCGAGAAGGACACTCTGTCCTACATTGGGCCGGAGAAATTTGTGACTAGAAGATATGAGCTCCAACAAAAGAAGCCCAGCAAGGAGTTGGTCCTTGATCACAATTCCTTGACCGTGAAGGACAAACAAGGCGACTTCACCTGTTCAACCAGATCGGAACTGGAGTTGTTTCAGGCGTTACGACGCCGTGCTCTGACATTCGACCTGCTGGGGCTCTGCTCATATGACATCATGAATGCGTACCATAGTGAGTTACTGCAACACATGCAGGAAGACGCCCCACCTGGTTATTCAGCTACCACACTCGTCCAAGTTTTGAGGGCAGATCGTGCGGCATTCCTGTACATCGCCGAGAACATCACCACCCTCAAGAGAGATTCAGGGAACGTTCTCCCACTTGAAAAGCACTTGCCAAACATCCTTGCCCGACCAAGCGTCAGTTTTCACTTGCTGCCTCTGGCTCACGGCACAACACATCGAGCGGCGCAGCCAAAAGCCAACCCCAACAAGAGAAAGTTGGGTCAAGATGCAGAGCCTGTGGCTGCATCCACCAGAACATTTGTGCCACCCAAGGGCAAAGGCAAGGGAAAAGGCAAAGGCAAGCGCCGTGGTAGGGGACCAAATGTTCCCAAGGATTTGATTGGAAAGGCGCTCCAGACACCCTCCGGAGAGCGCATCTGTTGGCCTTACAATATGTCCAGTGGTTGTAAGGACGCTCAACCAGGCCAGAAATGCTCACGTGGCTTGCATGTGTGCGCAGAACCAGGTTGCGGCAAAGCTCATGGGCTGCCCCAGCACTCTTGAAGTGCANCAGAAATGCTCACGTGGCTTGCATGTGTGCGCAGAACCAGGTTGCGGCAAAGCTCATGGGCTGCCCCAGCACTCTTGAAGTGCATCAACCGCTTCGTCAGCCGTCACACATAATGATCTTTCTTTTGCAGAGCTGTTGAAAGGTAAATGTGCTGGCGTAGAAGCCAATACCCTCTTTTGTATAGAACTCTTTTCTGGAACCGCCAGACTTAGTGCAGTACTGAAACAAGTTGGGCTACGTGACTCGTTTGGCATCGATCACGCCATCCACCCAAAAGTCAGCGGCCCAGTCATAGTTTTGGATCTCATGCAAGACACCTCTTTTGAATTTGTCAAGGAGTTAATTCAGCAGAAACGATGTGTTTATTGCCACTTCGCCCCACCTTGTGGCACTGCTTCTCGGGCAAGATTCATCAAACGGAAATTCCGCTACAACCCTCCAGTGCTCCGGACAGATCGACATCCCAATGGTCTACCCACACTGCAGGGACAATTTCTTGCAAGAGTTACTGCTGCAAATCATCTCTACGATGTCACCCAGCGACTTTGCAGAGAGTGCCACAAGCATGGGGTTATGTTTTCCATCGAAAATCCAGCAAGATCATTTTTCNGATGTCACCCAGCGACTTTGCAGAGAGTGCCACAAGCATGGGGTTATGTTTTCCATCGAAAATCCAGCAAGATCATTTTTCTGGCAAACCACACCTATTTTGCAGTTTTTGGCCGAAGTGCCTCATTTTTGCACACGTTTTCACCACTGTATGTTCGGNAAATCCAGCAAGATCATTTTTCTGGCAAACCACACCTATTTTGCAGTTTTTGGCCGAAGTGCCTCATTTTTGCACACGTTTTCACCACTGTATGTTCGGCAGTGCACGCCGAAAGTACACCTTGCTCGTGCACAACGTGCCAACACTCCAGGATCTGGCAGTTGAATGTGACAACGCCCATCAGCACGAACCCTGGGGAGCAACAGCCCAAGGGTGGGCTACGGCCCTTGAAACGGCCTACCCTTGGGAGTTATGTCGAGCCATCGGAGCAAAGATTGCCTTGCACATCCAACAGTTGGGCGCTCTGTGTACCACACCCTCGTTTGCATTACAAACGTTGCAACTCGAAGCCATCAGGCATGACACGGGTGTGCAGACCTCCTCCAAAGCTGTTCCCCTACTCAGTGAGTTCAAAGAGGTTTTCCAATGGCCGCTAGATAAGCCTTTGCCTCCCTTGGCTCGCCCCTTGTCCTCTCCTACTGTGGGGAATGTCGCGAGTAAGAATTTCAGGACAATAGGGATTCATCGTTCACCAGATGAGTTTGTTGCGGAGGCATGTGAAGCCAAGCACCCAAGCACAACTTGCGACATGCTGCCGAGACCTATGCAGGAAGCCATAGAATTTTGTGCCAGCCACAGCCCAGAGGCTGTAGCGCGTGACAGGTCTGATTTTCTGCGAAGGGCGGTAGCCAAAGCGAAGGAGTTTGAGGATGAAGAGAGAAAGCTCAAGCAGGGAATGTCAGAAAGGAGAAGAAGTGTCCTTGCACCCAAGAGGATGAAACTTTTTCAATGGATGATGGAAATTTCTGACTTTGGAGATAAGGGCCTGTTCGAAGATGTTTGCCGTGGGTTTGACTTGACTGGCACTTTGCCGGAGTCGAATACTTTCACCAAAAAGATGAGACCCGCTAGCCTGCCTACAGAAGCCTTGCGCAATGTGGCCGACAGAGCTAGACAAGCTTTACTGATCAGCATGAAGGGATCTGGAGATCCGACTTTGGATAAAGGAGTCTACACGGCTACGATGAAAGAACTCAACAAAGGCTTCCTTCGAGGTCCGGTGGATCCGAGTTCCTTGCCACCAGGAGCAACCTTGACCCGGAGGTTTGGTGTAGTTCAAGGGGACAAAGTCCGTCCCATTGACGACTACAAGGCCAGCCTAGTCAACGCTTCAGTGACGCAGCCCGAAATGGTATGCCTGCACTCCGTGGACCATATAGCAGGATTGGGTGCCCAGCTGATCCGCGCCCATGAGATGCGGGGCAAATCTGTGTCACTGGTGGCCAAATGTTGGGATCTTGCATCAGCATATAAACAGGTGCCTCTTTCGGAAGAAGCTTTCANTGGTGGCCAAATGTTGGGATCTTGCATCAGCATATAAACAGGTGCCTCTTTCGGAAGAAGCTTTCAAGTACGATTCCTTTCTGGTCGTCTTCAACCCCGAGACAGGCAAAGGTGAAATCTTTCAACAGTTAGTTCTTCCATTCGGATCGATCGCATCCGTCACAGCCTTCCTGAGGTGCGCCCTCGCACTATGGCACATAGGAAGTTCCCTGTTACACTACACTTGGACATCCTACTTCGATGACTTCCTCAGCCTTGTTGAAGATAGTCTAGGCCCACACTCTGAAGTCAGTATTTCACTCTTCTTTCAACTGCTTGGGTGGGGGCTGTCGCTGGACAAATTGGTCCCTTACAGCACCTGCTGCAAAGTTTTGGGTGTTGAACTAGATTTGTCTAAGGCCCCAAGTGGTACCTTTGCAATAGCAAATACTGTGAACCGGAAAGAGGAGCTGAGGGACNTGCTGCAAAGTTTTGGGTGTTGAACTAGATTTGTCTAAGGCCCCAAGTGGTACCTTTGCAATAGCAAATACTGTGAACCGGAAAGAGGAGCTGAGGGACACCTTGCAACATATCCTACAAGAGGGTTTCCTTGGCCGTTCAGAGGCCGAACGTTTGAGAGGGCGCCTTCAGTTTGCATCCAATCAGTTGTTTGGCAGAAGGTTTCGTAATTGCTTGCGAGAACTCAACAGACATATCACTCGAGGGCTGAGAACCCTTTCTGCAGAACTCAGAGCGGCCTTGACCTCCNTTTGGCAGAAGGTTTCGTAATTGCTTGCGAGAACTCAACAGACATATCACTCGAGGGCTGAGAACCCTTTCTGCAGAACTCAGAGCGGCCTTGACCTCCTTGAAGCATCTGATAGTCGCCAATGTGCCTCGAGTTGTAGAGACCCGGCATTTTGAGTGGGTACATCTTTATGTCGACGCTGCGTTTGAGCCAACAGGCTATTCTGGGATTGGTGGTCAGCTTTACGACATAACGGGTGAATGTCTAGGTTTCTTCAGTGAATGTGTGTCAGATGCCCTCCTGGAGTCAATCAAAAGACCCGACCAACGTACAGTGATCTTCGAACTGGAAGGCCTTGCTATTGCCGCAGGGCTCCAAGTCTTCTCACATCTCATCTCCGGCAGACGAGTAGTTGTCTTCACCGACAATCAAGCTGCCCAAAGCTGCATAGTAAAGTGCAAGTCTGCAAATGACCATATGGACGTCATCATTCGACACATATGTAGCTTGGAAGAGAACATGGGTATATCAGCATGGCTGGAACGAGTGCCCAGCCAGTCAAACCCTGCAGATGAGATGTCGAGATCAGAAGTCGAGTTTTGTCTTGGACTGAAGAGATCCAGGATCGATCTTTTGCAAGTGTGGGAAGAATGTAAAGCAGAACCCATAGATGCCTCTTTGCACAGCGGGGAGTGGCGCGAGGACATCTCGTGACCTGCTCGATAATCCCCATGACAAAAAGAGTGATGCTGCAGCTGAACTTGTTTGGCATGAATTCAAGGCTTGAAGGTNATGACAAAAAGAGTGATGCTGCAGCTGAACTTGTTTGGCATGAATTCAAGGCTTGAAGGTTTTACAGGTCGAAGTTGATTTGCTGAAGAGAAATAAGACGAAACTCAACGTGTTGATGTAGTTTTATTTCTGAAGAGTAAATCAAAGCATATATATATCTAAGCATGTGCTATATATATATATGCGTCTTCGACCNGATGTAGTTTTATTTCTGAAGAGTAAATCAAAGCATATATATATCTAAGCATGTGCTATATATATATATGCGTCTTCGACCATGTCAAGCTTGTGAAGTCTTGTGGGTTTGTACATGTTGGCATGTGGATCACAAGTGTTTTCTTGATTTTTGAGTGCATCAACATCTTTCATGTGGAAGCAATGTGATGTTTTTGATGTGCTCTCTCCACATATCAGCTCAAGTGAGCACAAATTTTTCGGCNTTGTTCTTTCCCACCCATTTTGGGCTCCAGCAGCAAGTGCTGTCACACACTGCATGTGCAGTAACTGAACCTTTCTCCATGTGCTCAAGTGAGCTCATTGTTCCTACTCCAGTGAGTCCCAAATTTTTCTTCAGGTCACATCTGTTTCATGTTACATGTACTTTCTGAAACAACTGGCCATCATGGCCTCTTCCTCCGAGCATCCTGCTAATGCCGATGTGAGCATCGCAGAGTCTCCGACCAGTTCTCGTCCGTCAGACGTTGACCCAGCACCTGATCCTCCTGACTTTGTGGCCCACCGTTTCCAGGCCCGTGCGCCTGCTGACAACGCATCCGACAATGCCAGTGCTGCCATGACAAGTCCGCCACTTTCTTTCCAAGAAATTTTGTTGCCAACCCTGACCATCACAGTGCAGATTTCTAAGGCAATAGAAGTGGCTGAAACCATTCAAACACTCCGAGACAGCATTCCCACTGAATGTGCTACGGCCTACGTAGCTTTGGAGAGGTCCTTAGACCATGTCAATGCTGCTATCCGTGATCTCCATGTTGCACACGATCGGGCCTTGAATCTTGTTCGTGCTGAGTTTCAACACCATTGTNCTCCATGTTGCACACGATCGGGCCTTGAATCTTGTTCGTGCTGAGTTTCAACACCATTGTGCAGACTTCGGTCGGTTACCATTGATGGATGCTGACTGACTCGTTTCCTGCCAGACGTGCTGCCTAACCCAGCCGTCGTGGCGCGAGGACATCTCGTGACCTGCTCGATAATCCCCATGACAAAAAGAGTGATGCTGCAGCTGAACTTGTTTGGCATGAATTCAAGGCTTGAAGGTNATGACAAAAAGAGTGATGCTGCAGCTGAACTTGTTTGGCATGAATTCAAGGCTTGAAGGTTTTACAGGTCGAAGTTGATTTGCTGAAGAGAAATAAGACTTACTCTTGAGCAGTAGCCCCTGCGTGTTAATTTCTCGGTATCATCTCCTGAGTTTTGAGTCGTGAATAAATATTAAAATCAGTTTCTGAGTCATAACTCTTGTGGAAGACGCGCTGTGTAACAACTCCTGTGCAACAACTGTGTCGACAAGATGATGTTGATGATATGATGTCAATGACTTTGATGTAGATGATGTGGATGAGATGTATTTGATGTATGTGAAGTTGTGGATGATGTGGATGATGAATCGAGACGATGTAGATGAAATTGCTGTAGATATATGGTGTGGGAAGTGTAAAACAGAACCTAAGAGATGTTGCGTAGATGAAGTGAAAAGATGGATTTGGCAGATGTTCTCTGGGAACGACCCTTCGCAGGAACTTTCAACTTTCGGGAAAAAAGGGATGGATAACCCAATCGTAACCCAAAATGATACGTTTCGCTAGACATTGTCAACAGACGGTGCTATCAAATCACGGGATTCTTGATGACCAGGCGTTCATATTGACACCTGCTGACAACATGGCGACGGCATGGCATGGCAATGTTTCATGTCAACATGGCGATGGCATCTCCATGGTGACCGTTGTTTTCCGACCAAATGGAACCACCATTTTTTGGAACCCAACGCAGTTTCAGCTTAAACATAGGTCTTTCCGATTTCGGATTTCCATCGCAATTCTACATCTACATGGGGCGGTCCGCACAATGACGCATGTCGACACAGCCTCGCCGTATCGTCCGCTTTATGTTCAAGTGCGTTTGGATCTCATAGTTCGTAACCAGATATTGTTAGGCTAATTGAAGTGTTAGGGTTTCTGACAAATGAATTATAGTTGTGCCACGAGCCTTAAAAAAAAAACAGATTGGCGATATGGTTGAAAATTGGAAACGGAAAAATGTTCAATCAAACACGGGAGGTTTTGAAATGAAATCGCAATGTTTGAAACAATAGACTGTATGAAATGAGCATTTGATTGAAAGTAAGAAACGAAAAAAGGTAGAAACATTTCTATGTAAACCCGTGATTCGGAAAAAAACATAATCCAAACGGGTGCGAGGCCTTGGGAATGCAACATGTTTGAACCCATCTATGTAGCCAAAATGATAATGCAACATTATTTTCTGATGTGCGCGCCGCGCGGCGGGCCCATTTGGGCACAGGTCATTTACCAAGTGACGCCCTCAAATATCATGGTGGCAATCACGTCGGCACAGAAATCCAAAAATATTCGTTGGAATTCGGCCATCATATCGTCCGTTAACAGCCACCGACTTCCAAATTCTCAACTGCTAATAGCGGCAGGATGTGTGGCAAGGGCTCCGTAAAGTGCTTAAAGGGCTCTTGGGTTTGCACGCCCAAGAGGTCGAACCTGTGAGTTTCTGCGCAAATTGGGCTTGATGGGGGTTGATAGGTTCGCACTAAAAGATCAAAACCGGCCAGCCAAACTTAAAATTTGAAACTTCCGAAAGGAAATGAGGTGGGAAAATACGAAGGGAAACATCCGAAACAAGAAAGAAGGGAAAAATAAGAATTATTGCGGGAATACAAGATAGAAGGGTCACAAAAAACAGGAAGGCAATCGGGGACAAATTTGCAAAAACATCAGACCCAAGATCTGAGCGAGGCAAGGGAAGAGGACCGCAAAAAGGAAAACCGATGCAGCAACTATCTGCGGTGCAGTGCCTGGGATTCAGCAACTATTGTTGCACTATTCGGCAACTACGATGCAACAGCTCGTCCGCACGATTCAGCCACTGCGATGCGGCAACTAAACTATTCCGTGGTGCAGCAGCTGAAAAGCAGCAAGGATAGTATAGTAGTCATGCGTTGTTCAGCAGCTACCATGCAGCAACTATTTCTGCACAGAGTTCAGCGATTAATCCCTTCCCCCTGACACCAAGCTTCCCCCCAAGCACTGAAAATTGGAAAATTTGTGGTTGGCCAATTTGACTTTTAGTTGAGCCGATTCTGCTTGTATGTGTCCGTGCGTGCGCGAGGTGGTTTTGATGTAAGCATGATGTATATGCATTTTTTGTTTGCCATTCCTGTGCCCTATTGAACCGGCCCTGCGGGCATATTGGTTAGATCCATTTACCCATTCATTCACTCATTCACTCCGTGGTTCAGTGAAGCACCCTTAAAAAAGATCCAAACAGCACATCCGCCCTGAACAACACAGATTATATAACCAAGTCCCTCTTCGAAATTGCAACTCGTAATGCAAGAATCAGTGAAACCAACACGTCACGATTGCCGCAAACTCCGGGACAAAATTGCACGTAAAAAATGAATTCACACATGATAATGGCCACGAGTTCGGGGCAAACCATACTTATTATGGCCACCACTTTGCGGAACAAAATTGGTGTCCATGCACTCAATATATTGTTCTTGGGTTGAAACATCCAGATGGCCTGTTTCCACAAATGCATCCAATACAGCGGGGCAGTTGTAACTCCCGTGTTTTTATTTGGCTCTGGTAACCGCAGACGTGACACACAAGACTTACATCATATCGAGTTGTTTTTTCGCAGGTTGCTCCGAAAGATAGCCCGCCCTCCAGATTTTAGAATTTGATATCAGTGGAATGCAATAATCTATTTTGGCGTGTTGCTAGGGTACAGGGTGTGAGATCTTGGGCGCAAACGTGTTTACAGCAGCATTGGGGGGTGGGACTCGTTGGATCAAACGAATTTTGGGATGGACGCTTAGAAAGAGTAGAAGGGCAAGCTACGCAGGCCACACTTGGGAAACTAAAATTGAGATATACACGGGATACAAACAGCGTGGCAGTGGGTACAAAGTTATTCTACAACCTGAACGTGTATTTTCTCGCGTGGATGATGCCCAACAATTTTGCACCAACCAGAGGTGAAAGGCAGCGCTTCAAATCATAAAAATCGTGTTTCACCAATGGTTTGCGCCCAAATGGGGTGCCAGTGGGCCTGCAGATATGGATCGCATTTGGCAACGCGTCCCTGCTCATATGCACCCCCCATTGCAAAACAAAAAAAATCACCGGTGCCGACAGCACGTGGGGAATGACATTGGTATCGAATCAAATCAAATGTGCGACCGGGTCTGGCAACAAACATGTTTCACAAACCGTGATTATTCGAGCCGATGTCAAGGGCACGTTGAGAAGATCGCCTCCCTGTGGAAGTTCTTCCTTAACACGCTCAAGTTGGGCCCTGTTTGAAATAGATGTTTTGAATGAAACAACTCGGACATCAAAGCAACAACTTCATTTGAACGCGCTCGCATCTTCATTCGCAGTGTTCGCCACATCAAAGCCGCCACATGCTCAAACAAACCACGTTTGCATCTCAAATCATTCTATTTTGGTCGTTTTGACCGCAAAATTTTCCTTTGTTGAAATTTATTATCGTGACAAAAAGGTGGTCAAATGGTTGTTGTGATGAACGTCGCGTGATGGGTTTGAAAGATGGTTGCTTGTGTCCGTAGGTCACCACCGACGTTTTGGCGCGGTATATGTAGTCCTTGGTTTTTGTTGGCGGCGTTTCTCCGTCCCGCGTTTTTGCAACCCGCGAATGTGCGGCATACACAATTTTCGTTGGCAGAGTAAAATATGGAAGGACAAGTAGCCACAACAAAAACCAATCAAAGAGAAAAACCATCAAGAGAAAACAACAAAAAACAAAACGTGGCTCAAAAAAGTAGAGCGGGGTGATTTTTTTTCATGGATAAAGTAGCATGAACTAACGGCATTTTCTGAGGATAAATGAGGTTAGGTGGTGCCCCGAGAATGGATCCGAGCGTTGAGACTGCGAGTGGGGCCATCTTTCATGGGAAATGCCACTAGTTCAATCACTGGGTCTTGCACTGATACACCCGCCCGGTTTTTTTTTTGGCAGCGCTGAAGGAGAGCACCCTTTGTGAAGGGGGAATGGGGCATAGGAACGTCATTCCAAACATCCCAAACTATCATTAAGGTACCACACCGGTTGAAAACAAAAAAATCGAGAATCTTTCCAAAAACGTTCCGAACCATTCCAGCCGTGATGATTTTGCACCAAAACGAAATTTGGAATGCGCAATGTTTTTTCAACCTCCCATTTTCTGTAAAATCATATTCATGGCAATTTTCAATGATCCATATCACCGCGCTTGTACCTCGCAGTGATCCGCATTTTTTGGGCTCCATACGTTTTGATTTTGTAGTGCGCTTGGGCGCACCTTTTTGGATGGATCAGTGTTTTGTACATCCATTTTCGGCAGAAAATCATGCATTCCGATGCCCACATTCGCCCGGAACGAGCAAGAGGATAGAATTAGACTTCTTTTCGCTATAAAATCAATTGAAAAAATGTGCGGAGGCCGAGGCCACGTCCAACCCGCGTCTTCAACAATGAATTCGATTTTGAATTTCTGGCCTGTGGTGCTTTCCGAAGGTTATTTGGATTGGGGTAAAAACAAAGATGCAATGCCGCCACTTTCGGGTTATTTTGCCTAATTTTGGTCAGGTGGGTAGAATAGCATTTTTTAGTCAAGGTGGATGGCTACTTTCGCCGGGGCAAGGATGTTAGGTCCCTCCACGAAGTTCAGATGCTTGGATTGATGTTTTTATTCATGGCGGCGGTGGACCACCGTGCTGTAAGTAGGGGTGATAGCAATCCCGGCAACTCATCAGGTCACGTGCCAGATCGATCTATGGTCACGGAACATATGTAGCGTATGGTGGGGCCAACATGGCACGGCTAGATTTGCAAGCCAAGGTGCCGAATCATATTTCAAGGAACTATTGCCAATTTCAGCGTGGCCAAAACCATTGCTCTCCTCTCAAAGTAAGGGCGTTGTATCTGCTGGGTATAGTTGCTTCATGACCCGCGTTAATGTGCCATTTGCCGACCCAGACTTGGCTTTTCATGTTCCAATCACGTTGCGGAGTCGCAGTTGCCACCGGCTCACCGGCCTATGTTTCCGAAGTAAGGTTGCCGAATCATATGTTTGAACATTTGTGTGGGTAAGTAGGTGCCCAATCATGGTTGCCGAGTCATGAGTTCCGAATCCGTTGTTTGAATTGCCGCCTCGTGCGATCAGCCGGAAAAAAAGAGACTGGAAACACAACGCGCAAGAAAAATCAAGAAAGCGGATACATAATCGAGCAGCAGGCAGACAGACACACGGTGTTAAAATATAAACACAATGAATTATTTCAAATGCAACGTTCTCAGGGCAACAAGCTAAACAAACACATGGCATTGTCAAAAATGCTTGAAAATTGGGCACTTTGGATTATCCAGCATGTGCTTGGTATTTATCATTTTACTCTTTTTTTTCTCCCGAATATGGTTAGCGCCTCGGGGTTAAGGATTTTCCATTGCCTCATAGCAGCGCTGATGCATGGTCAGCCGCACTGTTTGATGGCAGCGTCGGCGAACGAGAAAATGAATTCACGGAAATTTGGGTGCATGATACGGGGTGTTGTGTTTGAGTGTTCGCGCGCATGATCCCTGACGACAAGTTGCGGAATTCCAGGAAAGAAAAAATGTGAAAACGTATTGTTCCCGTGATGGTGTGACGGCATTGGGAAAACGTCGGTGCATAGCTGACGATACTGGCAAGTAATGTTCCTTTGCTTTTCATCAAAAGCGTTTGGGTGCATATGGTTGCTTGATGCGTGAAATGCGGGTGCAAAACTGTGCCATGCAAATTGGCAACCGCGCTACGCATGTGTAATTGTGGGGGCCGGCAATGCCGGCACACATTCGACAACATGACATGGCGTTGCTGCTTGCGGCGGCGCGAAGCTCAAACCAACCTTCCCCAACCCGCCACGAGTGCGAGGAAACATGTACCATTGATGGTGAATTTGTGGCAGCTTTGTCAATTGTGCATCCTGCACTTTGGCTGCGGTTGCACGATGGCAGGTACATTCTTTTTCTGTTTTGCATTAATACCATTTTGAACACGGCTTGGTATTTTTGAGGTGGGGCAAACTAAAATTCCTCAGGATCATGTGTTGGCCTGTTCGTGATTCCTGATTTTTGATTTTGCCGATGCGTTGTGACACCAATTTGCCTCGTGATTTCAGGATAACCGCAACCAATGCCAACAACTGGAAACCCGTGAGGAACCTTCCGAACTTCCGGTACCACGTTTATGGTACCTTGGCTCAATCATTCTGCACCATCCCAACGCCATTGGTTGAAAATATGACTGGACAGTTGACAGCCTTGCTGTCTTGTCTTATTCCCTTAACTTGTTACTCCATCTGTGGAATCGGAGGTGTTGGCTGAAAACAAATACATTTTTGGGTGCTGGGAAAGGTGTCCCCGCAATGTCTGGGTGGGTAGAGTTCGTGACATCTTTCACTGCAAATTCTTGGGGCAGGCATGGCCACGCAGCCCCCTGTTGGTCCCAGTTTCTTGGCCACCAGCCGAGGCGTGCACAGAAACCACTGCACTGGGGAGCTGAGGGTGACAGCCTAGCTTGATGGTTGGGGTGGATACACACATGTATATATATATATATTATATAAATATGTCTGTGTGTCTGTGCGCGCAATGGAATACATACATATTATAGTTTCTATCAAACCTCGTAGACAATGGTGTTAGAGTTTCAAGAGACGCTGTGGACGTATGGTGACGAACGTGAGGGGACGAGTGAACGGACGTAGGTGGACGAGTGAACGGACGTAGGCGGACGAGTGAACGGACGTAGGCGGACGAGTGAACGAACATGGATGGACAAGGGAACAAGCATCAGCAGATGAGTGAGTGGTTAAGGCCAAGAAACATTGCTGACCAGACTTTTAGACAAGAATATCATTGGTGATGAATAGGTTTTTTTGCCGAAGACTTGCTGCCAAGCAAGTCAAAGACTTGCAGCCTGCGCCGGCCGCCAGTTGCGATGGCACAAGCTTTGGCACATGCCATGATGTTTTTGTGTTGGAGAAACAACGAATGATCAATGATTAATGATTTGTCATTCGATAAATAGATTTCCAAAAAAACTCCTGAAAAAATGCCAGATAAATGCTTGTGATGGCTTACCATGTGGTCATGGGACCGACGCCATTCGAATAAACTTCTTCTGTTGAAAAACGCCAAGGATGGTAAATGTTTGAGATGCTGTTTTGAGTGTTGGATGTCAACACGTCGGTTCACCTTGCTTGCATCATGTGTGACAACTTATTCATGCCACTCTTGCACTTTTTGGCTCAAGTGGGAACTTTTTCGAAACCCGCTCCGGTGCTGCCATGACATGCGTGAGCGCCGCCTTCTGAGGAAAGGCACTGTGGCGTATCACGCTCCGTTGGTGCTGGGGCTCCACGGACAAAGCCCGGGCCTGGGTTTCTACGGTGGTCTCCTCTTGGGGTTCACCTATGGAGTGATCTTCTGCTCTTTCGTGGCATTGGGGTGGCTTTTGACCCTTTGAGCAGATCTTCACCATGGCATCAGTGTCCGAGCAGGCGGCGAGAGAGTGGATCAGGAACGCCACTCCACCTTCCACCTGCCGCCTGACGCTGCAGATCCCAACAGGAGACTTCTCCGAGGAGGTGGTCGTCAATGATGTGTTGCAGTACCTGCCGATCCCTGCGGATACAGAATGCAGCATCAACGACCACACACCGTAGCCATTTTGGCTCAAGCCATTTTGGCTCAAGGCTCACGCGGGCCCTGGGCGTACACTGTCTTGCTGGCGAGGGGCGCATGGAAGTGCAGCTGGTGGTCGGAAACGTAAGAGTGAGCGCCTGGCACCTCCCCGAGGAGGGGGCGATCCTAATACCTGAGTCAGCTGTTGGAAGTTTCGGGCGACTCGAACCCTACAAAACCACCCCAGCGGCCCCAGAAACCAAACCAGAGCCAAGTAGCTCTTACTACAGCGAGACCGCTTCGCCAGCCCGCAGCGGCACCCGTCCCCGGCCGAACGGCACGAGCCCGGCAACCCGAACCCCCCTCCCCCCGACAACGGTTCCCGGCTGCCCGCCCCGGAAGCAAGCGTAGCAGCGTCCGCGCCCCCGGACGCCCCCACGTCACCCCAGTCGTCCCACGACACCGAACACGAGCTGCTGGCCTCAACCGACGACGAAAGGTGGGCCTGGCGACACCCAGCGCGCAGCCGGAGCCGCACCAGAGCACGGTCCCCCAGCCGCCAGCCAGTTCAACTCCGGCAGAACAGCCTCAGCGCGGCTCACCCCGGACAACAGCCCCCTCGCGCCCAGCACAACCAGCGCCGACGCCCGCGCAGAGGCCCACGGGGAGGCAACCGTAACCGACAACGCCACCAGCGTTACAACCCGGGCCCCCGTCCCGGCCGCCCCAACACAGCCTACAACACACCGGCGCCAGGGATTCCCGTGATACACATACCTGCGGCTGCCCGCCAGGTACGGCCCAACCCACCAGGCACCTTGACAGCCCCAGTGCCACGACGGTTCCCACCTTGGCGCTGACAGTGAGTCGACTTGTGATAACACCCCGAAGGAGTGCGCCCTTTTTTAATTTTCGTGGCCGGCACCCTTCAGCAATCTTTTGCGTTGGTGAGCAACACCCGGGTCGTAGCGATTCCATCTGGGTCGGCGTTTTTTTTCAAGCCTCCCTGCGATAGTTGCATCCTGCGTCGGCACGCCCCTTTGACTGGCGGAAACACGTAGGCACCCCATTCCTGTGAGTGCGCCCTTTTGAAATTCCACGTGGCACGCACCCAGGGATTGTAGTCTAGCAGACCGCACAGCTTCCGTTCACACCCGTGGCAGCTGTTACGATACCTACGAAAAAAAAAAAAAAAAAAACAAAAAAAAAAAAAAAAAAAAAAAAAAAAAAAAAAGCATCAGAACAGCTACCGAGTTGCGAGCTGACCTTCGAGGCTTGTACAGAGCCGCACGGCACCATATAGCTTGCGCGGTCCAGTCAAAAAGAGAGGCAGCGGCAGCAACCAGGGGATCGGGTCGGCTCAGTTTCTTGCCATTCAGTGTCGTTTCCCCGGCACCCAGGCCTCCGGCACCCCCGCCGACCCCTTTTTCTTACACGCCCAAGGCCGACCCTGCCGCCGCCCCCACCCACCCCCCTCCAAACGTTCGCCTGGCCTTCGGCGCTACCCCGGCCCCTCCTTCACACGCCTTCGGCGTTGCCGGTGTGGGCCCATCAGCGCTTGCCAAGCCTCTGGCTCACCCGCCGCCCGCCTCCTCCCCTTCCCCTCCCCCCCCCCGCTCCCCGCCATAGACCNTTCACACGCCTTCGGCGTTGCCGGTGTGGGCCCATCAGCGCTTGCCAAGCCTCTGGCTTACCCGCCGCCCGCCCCCCCCCCCTTCCCCCCCCCCCCCCCGCTCCCCGCCATAGACCGCCACCGTCCCCAGACCCAGACCGCCTCAATGAGTACCCCCCCCGACGCGGCCATCGACCTCACCACCCCCATCACCCCTCCGACCGCAGAGGCCCAGCCCATCGCGTCCGCTGACGCCGCCACCTTCCCCGAGTCCCCGCCAGGCGCCCCCGCCCCCACCACGCCAAACTGGCTCCGGCACCGGCCGCCCCTACCGCCAGTCGAGGACGCCCCAGCATGTGCCGTGTGCCTGTGCCCCATCGACGACCTTGAGGAGGGACCGGCCTCGGCGTTCCGCTGGCCCACATGTGCGCACCCCCTACACCTCGGCTGCGTAGCTCACCTCCACGCCCATCAGCGCAACCCCCCCTGCCCCACGTGTCGCGCCTGCTGGACCGCCGCGGCCGACGACCGCCTGGCGGCCGCGTGTCGCCACGCCGCCCTCCCTCCTCCCCTCCCGCCCGCCCGGGCCCCCAACCCACCTGCCTTGCCCACTTCCCAGCACCCGCCAGCCCCATCCCAGATCGTCCCCTTGTGCTGCCCTCGCGTCGCATGTATCCCCGGCCCCACCCCCGACGCGCCGCCCACATGGACCGAGCTCCCAACGCGACACATGGAATGGGCCCCCGTCCGACCTCACGAAGGGGAGCCCTGGAGAGCGGAATGGGTTTGCCTGACATGCAACCGCCAATTCACCTTGACAAACTCTCTCGCCGCGCCCCTGCACGCACCGCCCGCCCCCTGCCCACACCATGGGCCCCGTGCCCTAGCCTGCGACTTGCGTGCCTCAAGTGCGGCGTGGGTCTGCGTGCAAGGCCGCCCGCCACATGTCATGCCATGCACCCCCACCCCGGTGGCCTCCCCCGCCACCACAACCGCGCCCGCTCAATCCTTTGACTGGCCCCCCCCCCGCCCGTGCCCACCAACCGACCAACAGTTTTTTGTACGTCCCCCTTATCCTGGCGGCGGCGGGCCGCTTGTCCCCCGCCTCGGAAGCGGCCTGGGCAGCGGACCCCCGCACTAGAGCGCATTGGCCCCATCTAACGCGCGCCCTCGCCACAGCCGCCCCCATCCGACCCCAGCAGTTCTTCACCACACTTGAAATGGTTCAGGCACACGCCGACCACCTTTCCCCCTCCGAGAGAGCGCTGCTCCCCCATCTCCAAGAAGAAGCGGCCCACCTGCCGGCCCCTGCCTTAATCCACCCACCGTGGGTCATCAACCGGGCCCTCACCCCCGCCGGCTACTTAGCCGCGACCGTGCAAGAGAGCATCTTGCAGGCATTCCTCGGGCCGCGTTCGGCTTCCGCTGCCGCCACACTCGCGGACGCCTTCCGGCCCCCGGAACCCGCGCCCCCGGGCCCTGCCCGCCAACCACCCGCCGCCGCTTCGCGCCCCGCCGTGCC